>JAARMF010005007.1:0-10984 GCA_022844705.1 Toxascaris leonina
AAAATTTTTTTGGTGGCAGTTTGGTGCCATGCAACATATTCATGAATCAAACTGTATTGTCTGTTTTTTTAAATGCTGTCCGGTTGCCATGCACAACATAAAACTCTTTGACCATGAAGTTTTTTTCGTTTTCATTCTCTTCGCCTCTCATTAAAGCTTCTCTTACTTCAATTGATTATCACTTAAAAACGCTATGAAATTCAATCACCGCCACCAATCAGTTTATCAAAATTGTACCGGAGAAATGGGTCCAATTGGTTGAATTTTACAAATTGTTCATCAGTGGTGAAAGCGAACTCTTGCTATGGAACAACGAGAAACCTTCAAGTTAGGGGACTGAGTGTGGCGAACGTTGCAAGTTAAGTGTCCCACTAGCTATTGTTTACACAGACGGTAACACTCGTTGATGCGTCGATGATGAAGATCTAGCTGAACAGCTGAAAATCAAAAGCTCTGCTATTCGTTTTCTGAATGTTTTTTTCTCAATGAACACCTGACTCACCAAATGCTTGAGCTGGCATCGCTGCGAGCGTTTTGTCGATGTTGTGCTCTCATTTTAGAAATAATTCCGCCTATCTAGTTGTGCACTTTAATCATCTTCTCATTTTTAAGTTAATAAAAATGATTTTTCTTCCTATCCCTCCCTCCCTCCCTCTACCCCTCACCCTCCCCTCACAATTGCTTCCTTGACACCTTGTTTTCCACCTTCCACTCCCATATTTTTGTGCCTGCCTTCCTATCGTTTCTTGAATGATGAATTGGAATTGCATTAAAAAAAGGATTGATAAGTCGCTGAGGATTTCAGAGGTCATGGAATTGAGCGTTTAATTGATTTCTGAAAGGAAAATTCTTCTCGTATACAGGGTGGGGTGTTCTATCCTCTTATAGCACCTCAATAATGAATCTGTCTAATTGAGTTTGCGTTTTTAAAAGGGAGCGGAATGCATTCGGCATTGCATCTTTATTGATGTTGTATTTGGTTTGTGTTTGCAAGTGGTTAACCACTAATGTGCGACAAGGACAACACATTCATTCTTTGGTGCTCGACAGCTTGAGACGCTAAGAAAAGTTGCATGCACTTCATATTGTCCCGTATGCCACCCACGTATCCCCCACCTCTGCACTCTTGTGCTTTAAATGTCGGTGGTGTTTCTTAGAATCCCTTCGAAAATCCTCTCCTCTCTCTTCTTCCACCCTCCTCTCCCCCTCCCCCCCCTTCCCCCCTCTCATCCACCAACAATGTGATTTGGGAAATTTGATTGCCAATTGCAACAAAGCCTTCAATATGTGACATTACATATCGTTATTCATTTGTGAGCGAATGAATTTATACGAAATATTTCAAAAGAAGCTTTCTTATCATTGAGTTATTTCGTTACGAACTTTGCAATTCGAACTGCGAGAGTAATAACTTTCTGCAATTTTGGCATTTCACAGTTGTAAACACTTCGATTTAATTGAACTTCGAGAAATAGTTTTGATATCGATAGAAATTATTTGATGATTACCATCGCTATTGAGGTATCAATAACAATAATAATTCTACACACATAGAAAGAATGAAAAATTCCTTTCAAATGAAATTTGTTTATATGCGAAACAAAAGAATGGAAAATATAAAAGGTCGCAACACACAATATGATTATCGAATTCATTTTTATTCGCTTATAAAACGCATTCGGATGCGATTATTTTCTCTATTTTTTGATTTTCGATCGATAATCAATAATTGCATCAAAGCTTACAGTTATGATTGCAACTTTATTGTTCGAATTTCGATTCGATGGAATAAATTTCACTCATCGTTTTTTTTTTTTTTNTACAGTTGTGACTGCAACTTTGTTGTTCGAATTTCGACCCGATGGAATAAATTTCACTCATCGTTTTTTTTTTTTTTTTTGAAAGAGGAAAATATAAAAATATTCCAAATAAAACATCGTTTGTTTGTTCAAAATAAGTCAAATGGAAGTGAAGTTTGTTTTGAGAGATAAAAACAAATAAAACCTTCATCGTTTCGTATTGCTTACTCCGCGGTCGGTTGTAATAGAGCTCCGATCAGACTCTTTACTTCCATCCTGTCTTGCCACTCCGACCAGTGCTCTCTCTCATCAGGAAGAGGGCGATGGAGCAAATTCAGACCCTTCACTTAAGTAGAACGCAGATCAGCATCCAACGAGTAGGAGATAAGCCTTAAGCTGTATCGTTCACGCGAACCTTACAACTTTATTTCGACGGAAATGGAAACGATATGAAGAGAGATTAATTCGTAATGACTGCTTTGTTGATTGAAGCAATATTTCTGAGAGATATAAAAGTATTTTGCAGAAGAAAATTTTTGTCGCATTCAAACTTCTCTATTTTTGAAGAAACAAATCATGTAAAGCAATAAAGTTTATGAAAGTCTGCAATTTGCTGTCACCCTGTCGACCCTATTTAACCGATCGTCTCCAACAATTCTCAGCTGATCAGTGCCCGTTTTGCGCTTACTCGCGAAACATGCACATGATTCACGAATTCGCGATTGCTCTGTCACTGAGGCGTTAATCATTTAGCGATGCGGTCATATGTATACTCACCCCAAAAACGGCGAACCCTTATAAGCCAATTCCTGTCATACGGTGTGCATCAGTGATCTCAAATTGCACGCTCTTTTATGTGTACCTTTGCTAATTCTTCTGCGTTGTAGCATCTTTCTCTTTCTTTGATGCCATTGTTTCGTTTTTTGCAATGACCCCATTACAGAAGTTTTTATTTTCCATATATCTTTTCATTAATGCTTATTTTACATTGCAGCATTTTTTCGTTATTTTTGCAAAGTGCATTTTACAAAGTAATCACAAAATACATATGCTGACAAAATGTCGTAATCTATATTTCAGACAAACAACAACAATTGTCGCTGTTGACTTGTCCTTGTTTTCGCGATACCGTTAGCTCTTCCTGTTCTTTTTTTTTTCAAAGCAACAGGTGTTCAATCTGCGGAGGTGGATCGCAGCGAAGATATGTTCGTAACGATGATAAACTGTTCGCGGCAAAAGCTCTTTAACTGAACAGAAATTGATCGCTTCCTGCCTACGTCCGTCTTTTAAGTGATGAGAATTTATTATGGGTCTAGTCAAAAGGAATGTGAAGGAGGAAGGAAGAGGAAAATTAAAGAGATTGTACTGAGTTGTTCTTTCGTTCCTATTTGAGCGATATATGAATCTGGAATTTTGTAACTCTAGTTAGTTGTTATGTTCGAGTATATGAAAACTTTCGTTAAGCTCATTGCAATATGCGATTGCATTTCGAATGTAGTGTGGCCAAGATTCCATGAAAGACTGACAATGCTTGCCTATTAGCTGCATAAAGAGGAATCGAGCACGTATGGAAGAAGAGAAAGGAGTGAAATAGTGACTAAAATATACGTGTTATATTTGAATACAGTTTTTTAGAGTTTGATGTTTGAAACGTTTCAATGCAGGTAAACTGAAATATAAAAAATCCTCTCATACTCAACATCTTTGCACTAAATTCGCGAGTTAACATTTCTTTTCTTCATACTTTCTTTTACAATTGCTAAAATGTTTTATATTTCTATCAGATTATTCAGAAAAAAATATTTTTACATCTTTTGTTTTTTCTCAAATATTTTTCGAGGAAGCGTACCATTCACTTATGATGTTTCATAAAGTTGTTCGATGAGGATCGCGTAACGTAAACATCCGATTGCGTTTTTATTGTTCAAATCTTTTTGACGCTGTTTATTTTCCGTTTTAATGATTCACAAAAGTGCAAACATGAACCGAGGATATTTCCTCATCGTTTTTTCAACACTGCACATATTGGATGAGTGCAACAACTGTTGGCGATTGATATACGTCGACGATTTTCATAGCACTAAGGAATACCTCATTGTGATGTGCATCATGACTACTTTTTTGTTGTTGTTTGAGCCATTTGTTTACTCGACGATAGTGGTTTGTATTGTTGGAAACGTTGGAATTCTTCCAGAAACACACCACTCTCTTACTTGAAGTCGAGAACGTTGCACTTAGCCTCTGCTCTTCGCAAGCTTAGCTATGTTTTATCTGGTTTAGTCTCACATCTTATCTTCAACCTCTCTTCCCCTCCCTTCCACATTCTTTATTACCTACTACCATTCTCGTTTACTGTGACAAATGAATTGCACCAATAATTATTATCATGATATATGATGCGTACACCGCTTACTCGATCTTTTTGATTTTNNNTTTATTCCAAATAATACCTGATAACGTTACTTCATGTCTTATCTATTCAATTATTGGTCTGCAAAATTGTGCAAAATTATCCTCTAGCAGTATGGAGGTTTGTTTCTTTAAAAGATTGGATATTGGAATGATACAGGATCGGTCGACTATGAACTAAAAAACATATTCATTGGAAGTGCATCACAATATAACCTCAATGGAAAACTTCGATGGCTTTATTCCAGAAAATCGTTTCGTTTCGTTGATTTCTCAACGTCTGACAATAATCTGATTCGTACTACTGCACGTTTCTATTCGCAATTGCGCAACGTTGACCACATTTGTCTTTCGCATCAGAATTCGAACAGGTGGTTCTCGTTCTTTCAGGATATATCCGGCCGTGAGATATTGCAATATTCAAGAAGAATCGGGTGCCGAATTAAGATGTTCGTCGGACATCCAATTCTCGACGTAAATTTCCATTCGATTTTTCATAATTCATTGATTTACATAGTTTTACTTGTCTCAGATATCATTGAAGCTTTCTTTGTGAGAATTGTTCGACTTCAGTGGAATTTGTGCTCGAGAATCGCCTTATTCTGAGTGTAGATTCCGGCAATTGCTGTGACTATTTTAGAGCAGCTTTCCCTTCTAGTTATGCCTCGGTTTAATGTTGGGGATTGCTTTCTTTTCTTGTGCATAATCGTTATCTGAGTCGGATTCTGAGTCAGCGGATTTTTTAAAACCGAATTATATGTAAATTGCNTCAGCGGATTTTTTGAAACCGAATTATATGTAAATTGCCGCATTGCTCGACCATTCAACTAGCATTGTTGTGCCTTTTTTTTTGCAGTGAAATCACAAAAAAAATCACAAACAATAAATTAGCAGCATCCTCCATAGGCATAGCTTTTACATCTTTAAAGCTTCAATGTTACATCATCAGTGACAATTTACGACTTCAAGCAGTCAATGGCCACTTTGAATTTGGCACAAAATTCCTGTGGTGTAGCGCACGATCTCATGTAATTCTACCCGTAACATTCAACTCGAATTGGGAATCGAACTTTTATCGATTCTCTGTTCAGAGTACTTTCGTTCGACCGTCTTTTTGATTCGAAGATGCAAACGCTATCCATTCTTAGATATCACATTTCTCATTGACATTCAATCTTAATTTTCATCTGAATTTTTTCAACGATTTCAATTCATTCGATACATTTAAATTCTAATTTTTCTGCATTTAAACAATAGAGACTAAACAGTTCAATAATTATATTATTTATAAATTATGCAATTCTTTGCATCATATTCTGCAATATAATTATGCAAATTTATTATTCTCTTTGTTTGAATGATTTATTTGACATCTTTGAGTTTTTCCTATTTCTTTTTTTTGCAATTTTGGATTATTTTTCAGATTTCGCCGCATTTTTTCTTCATTTTTTTTTCTCAAAAGAATAAAGAAATTCCATGTGGAAAATTTGTCGACATTGTTTGAGTGGATTTATCGTTGCAATGCGCACATTTAACGCTGCAAAATGCTACACAAATAACATCTAAGATAACGATCACGAAACTCCATTCGGGACGCATTCCTCGCATTTCTACACTTCGTTAAAGTCAACGAATCCCCATCCCTCTCAAATTGTTTCTCAAAGCACTTTAATGAGGAAATAATGCCGAGAAATCGTCCATAATTTCGAAATTCTAAAAATTTCTAATTAAAATAAATTTCTTATCGTTTTCAGGCAATTTCTGAAGTTATTTATTGACTTATGAGTGTTATTCGGGGAAGTTTTGGGAAAATTTTCCAAAATTTATCGCTAAATCCCGTTATCTNAATTCGGGGAAAAATTCGGGAAAATTTTCCAAAATTTATCGCTAAATCCCGTTATCTCATCCATGATATGTATGCAAATGCGCAAACTCTTGCAAAGACTATATTAACAGTGGAATTCCTCAAAAAATATAATATCATAAAAAGTGTCACTTTCATACATTTCTTCCGGATGAATCAAAAATTGAAGTGATGATCTTCTTGATGTTTTTTTGGACTTTCCTTCTTTATAAATTATTTTTCTAAAGGATATTATTTAAAAAGTTATATAATTGCATATTATTTCCAAATGTCATCAGAAAATTCGGTTATTTCATTTCATCCTCGAATATCACAAATATAGCAGCAGCGATCTTCTTAGCCCATCGTCGATGATTTCGTCGTTAGAAGATTTGACGATCGAGACTTTACGGTCGTCAAAATTTTCGAGGTGACCGTTCGGACGGGCGATGTGTAAAACTCAAAAAATCTTACTGAATTTCTTCTGACGCTCATAACTGCTCAGTGTTCCAAAATTGAAGACTGCTGCACACTCGCTGAAGCGCGTTGAAGTATTTCATTTTTATATAGAAATATAAAATTTTGTTCGTTTTCTAGGGGAATCTCGCATATTTTCTTAGAATAATATTAGAAAAGTCGGCCTTGAAGCAAGAATAGGCATAATAGCGAATACCTCTGAAGCATTTCCCGTGAATTTATGGTTCATTTTATGCGTCATGAAGCGACAAATAAGCTAGTCTAGAAGGTAAACGTCTTTCAAAAGATTTGAGGATTCGAGAAATGCGCTCGAGATTTTCAATCCGAACTTTTCTGAGATTTCTAAATCTCATATCATAAATAAGTTCTTCAACAGCTTTCCATTATTCAGCATCTTCTAAACATGTAGTTGGATTGTAGATTGTGGATCGATAATTTCGGATCGTTCTGTCGTGGAAATAATTAGAAACTGACATACTACCGCCTGGTTTTCTCTGATGGTTGGTGAAGCGGAAGGATGTCTTGGAGTTCCTTCAGAGAATAATGCCTCAACTTTCCAGAAAGCTGCGAAATTTTATCTACCACCATAAGGTCGTTTGAATTTCAGGAGATCCGTCAAGGATGCCGTCTACGGCCGACGAAGACGATTGACAAAAGCAAACCGATAATACTTGTCGAGGGTGAGAGTCTGAATCCAATGCTATCGCAAAGACGTGATCCCTCACCGTCAGCTCCAGCGCCTCCACCGCTGCCCACGGTCGATGCGCCGCCACTACCGCCCAATAGCGTCCCCCCGCCGCCTCCATTGGTTAAAAAACAACGGCATCTGAAGCCAGTAACCAACCCCGCTTTGCTAAAACTTGGCGGTAAAGTTGAGGTCAACCGTGATGAACTTATGAAGGCGATAAGGGGTGGTGTCCGTCTGCGAAAGGTTACAACGAACGACAAAAGCGGTCCGATTATCGAAGACTATGAAGGAATGACAAGGTCAAGATCGTCCCGAGGTTCCTCACCTTCCTGCATCGAGTACCAAAGTGATGATGCCTACGAGAGCGCACAGTCTAGTCTTTCACCTCTGAGCACTTCTCCAGATTTAAGAAGTTATCATTCAGAATCAAGCGGTCTTCAACATAATTTTCTACAGCGGAGTGAAGAACCGCACACAGTGATTGCAACGCCGTCGATCGCTCAGTCGACGTGCTCCTATGAGGAACCCCGTTACGCGGTCCCGACAATTGCAGCGCCACCACCACCACCCCCTCCTCCACCGCCACCACCATTGCCTACCTATGGTCCCCCATCCAGTGTTCCAACTGCTAGCATGCCTGGACTCCAAAGAACCTTTAGCAATAGCGAGACTTCCGTGAATGGGACGGAGATGGCAACGGACGCCACATTGCAAAAGCCAAAAAAAGCCGATGAACGCTACACTTCTCCGATCCCGACTCGCGAGATGATTGAAGCTGAGATCCCAACCGGCTCTGCAGCTAACCGTATTAAGTTGTTGAATAGTATGCATAACCGTGCACAGTCGCAAAGCCCGGTACGGCAATTGCATAAGCCAGTGATCCAACGAAATATGCAACCGACCGTCGCCCCACCACCTCAGCCCCACCAGGCACTACCAAACACATTAGAAAATGGTGCCCGTCCATCTGGTTTTCCAGGTGGGAGAGTTGCGAACCGCTCATTCAGTGACGTTAATAGTATCAAGATGATGGCACAACGTTTCGATAATAATGTCAATAGCACTAGCGAGTTGAATGCAAAAAATTCCGATGGTGTCTATCAACGTCCGATGAAAATGTCGATCTCAAATGGTGGCCTTCAGATGACTCCAACGATCGATTCCCTCACAAAGCCTGTATCACCAAGAAACGACATGCAGAAACCGATACCAGGAAAATGGATACCTCCTCCACGATGTTTCATTGGAAACAAACTGCAACAATCACAAAACACTCAGGATGGCAAGACTTATAAACCAATACCGAGAGAATTATCACTTCCAAAATCATCAGAAGAGGACTCACCGTTGGATTCAACAAATATACCACCGAAACCACAACCAAGTAAGATTGTATCACAACGTTGGCCACCCGAACAGCCATCGTCGCAACAAAAGACCATTAACACAACATCGAAAGCTTTCACGAGAAATGCTAATCACGTTGCCAGAACGATCAGTGATTCAAGTAAACCTGTGGCCGATAACGAACAACCGCAACGATCTCATGGAAGTGGCGTGGCTTTTCTGAAGTCACAACTTGCCCAAGCCGGAATCGATTCGCAACGTGCCATGTCACCCGTGCAAAGATCTCCATCACCATTGCAACGTCCTGTGCAGCCATTAGTACGTCCTTCTTCGCCCAGCCATCCGGCCGCTTTCACGATTCGATCTTCGTCGCACTCGCAGCCTGCATCTGTTGCGACTGCAGCGTCTTCTATCGAGCGGGTTTCGTCCCCTGTTCCATACAACACTGAAAGCAACTCAATCCGTCGGGCTGCTTCTCCAGCACAACGTTCTCCGATTCGGACTGCTTCACCTGTTCCTTACACTGGTCGTTGCACTCCTGCACAGCGCAGTGATTCGACCTCTTCCAGTGCGCAGTACGCACAAGTACATCAAGTAGCACCAGCCTCACATACAGCGCATAGCACACCAATACAGCGTATTTACGCATCGACACATAACGCAGCAGATATGGACACGGTAGTATCAAATCAGCATAATGCTGTCTATGTGGAACCATCTTCATTTAATGCTGCAATGCCAAATTCATCTTCATTAACCAGTAATCAGACATCTCTTCGTTCCACTGACCTTTCAGTCCTTCCTACATCAACGATCGCATCATCCAATTTCAACTCATATAACATTGGTGCTAATTACGGAGCGCCGATACAAGTGAACACCGACGAATTACCGCCTCCTGTCCCGACTAGTGAGCCCCCGAACGTCCCTCACATCTCAGTCCGTCTTCCGTCCAGAAGTTCCGAATCAGAAGAGACGCAACCTCATTCACCAACAAAGACTGGCACCGGTCCCTACCGATACGTGAAACAAGTCAGCCAAGGTGCTTCACCTCATTCCACTTACAGCACCCCTTCATTGCAATCACTGACCAGCCCTACTAATACTGCTCAGTCAAATGCCAGCTCTGCAGAGTTGAGCGTTTCGTCGGCGTATTCGCCCAATTCTGCGAGCTCAATATCGCCGTCAACCTCTGCGAGCGGTGGTTCACAACATTCCTCAGGTCGCAATTTTGAGAACAATCTCGGTTCAATAGGTCGTCGCCAAACTCCTGTAGGTGCTTCGGATGACGAGCAGAAAAGTGAGGCTCCCACCGATGAGCCAGTTTATTCGCAACCTATACCAAGAACCATTTTTATACGCAATATTGGTGTACGTCCAGCTAGTCCAATTGAGCAAACACAAGATTCGAATGAGAGCAGGCAGTGGACGACAATCTCAAACAACCAGTCCAATCCTCGATTGGTTAGTACTCCGTTCATTTCACTTTTATTTTTCAACTGTGTGGATTAATCAATCTCTCTCAGATTTGATCCCATCTTCAAAAAAATTTCGGTCAATGNTAGTTGCTTTTTCAACTGTGTGGATTAATCAATCTCTCTCAGATTTGATCCCATCTTCAAAAAAATTTCGGTCAATGAAAAAACAAGTGGAGGTGTGTGCTCAATACTAGAGAAGCACTCTTGGGCCTGTTGCCTCTCTCCTTTGCCGAGTTTTTATCTATTTGCTGCTGCCTTATGGCCACAGCCAGTTTTCAGCTAAATGTCAACAATAGATTGAGCTATTTGAAGGATTTCTTTAGTCGTTCGTATTGCACAGAAGAGCAACACCTGGTACTAAAAAATCAACTGAATAGAGCGATTTTTTCGTGCCCATAATTTAAGTTTTTTCGACTCTACCCTTCACCATCTCCCAAAATTTATTTCAGGAATCACTAAAAGCGCAGAGGATTGATTCAAAAACCTATTCAATCCCGATCAATGCTCCGTGGTATACACCACAAGTGGGTAAGCCAGAGCCGGCTGCCTCGGATACGGCTCATTTTGCTGGCGCACGAAGTAACGATCCCCTGAGTCATCAGGGGGTTGGCAGAGCGCATCGAATTATTATCGGTGTCAACGACCCGATCCAACAACGATTCGTAAACGAGAATCCAGAAACTCTTCGAAGCAGCTTTAAATTCGCTATCGACCTAGAAAGTGACGAACCGCTCAGAATCGTACAAAGGTGACGCGCAAACATTTGGCCATTGAGCGTAGGGGAGAGGGAGGGAGAAGAGTTCATTGAAGTCCGCTTCTTATTACTTCAAGTCTATCTTCGCTTTACTGGTTTATTTGTCGTTCATCGGAAAACAAGCAGAATTATTCTCAATCACCTTCACTAATGACGTTCATCGTCATTTGAGGAATCGCTTATGCCCTG
>JAARMF010005013.1:2537-13004 GCA_022844705.1 Toxascaris leonina
CGGAATTGTGTAAATTCCCGCATATTATTTGAAGCAATCAACTCTTGCACGAATTTTGAATATCCTCTCGAGATGGATCGTCGTTGACACGAGTGCAGTTATTTCTACTGCTGGTTGTGCTCTTCCAGACATAATAGCAGTGAGAAAGTCCACTGCAACCTTCACACAAAGCTCTAAAATGAGAGGGAACACTTCTTCGCTTGCACCATTTGCAGTTCCATTGCTTTGTTAGCTTCAGGCTGTTAGCAAAGATATTTGCAATCATAAATTCCATTTCATTTCGCTCTTTTCCGAGTAATTTCACTTCTGCTGGCAGACGAAGAGCTGCTTTGCAACGACGACATCATTTCGGTTCGTTCGCTTCGCGGAGAATGAGATCTACACGATATCAGCTAAAGTTCATAAGCATCTTCAGCCGTTAAATTTTATGACGCAAAATTTTCACAATTATTCGATACTATTTGCGATTCCTGGCGTTATTTCTGTAGTCAACCGAAAGCAAGTTTTGACGAAGGGGCAGGTGAAATATGGGAACTTCAAGGACGCAGGAATTGAAAAAACGAGGTTACATTCCTCTTTCAAGTTAAAGATTCTTTCTTTTCAATGAAGCATCAAGAACGGAATGGAACTTATTACACTATTCTTGGTGAGCTTATTTTATTATCTAACTTCGAATTGCATAGTTATAACACTCTGCTATTCGTTACTATTTTTATTATTACCGTCGAGGAGTCCATATTTTCGTTGTTATTAATTAGCCCAACATTTATTCACATTGAAAAATATGAACGAAATATTAGTAGAATACATTATGAGGTTTGCTTATATGCGTTTAGGAAATGCTATGGACATTTTTCTAGACGAATCAATGCATCGATGATTAGAAACCAATGAAATATTTATAAGATATTATATTATGAGAAAATGAACGCATCAAATGCTTCAGTATAACATTTAATTCGACGAGATAAACAAATTTATCCGCTTCATTTTTGTGCTCTCGAATTTCTAACGAAAAATAATCGGCAGTCTAATCATCGATAGTGGAAATTTTTCCTCATCGATTGATCGAACCATCGCAGACAATGATTGGTTGGTGGAATTTAAATGAATACTGCATATCTTCATCCATCAGCGTTTTTGTTGCTGTCATAGGTATATTAAAATCAACAATAATTATTTAGCGATGAGCAAGAATAAGCATACAAGCTGCAACGAATCGTTCTGTGCACTGAATCACATCACCAGAGCACTACAAAACATCCTTTGATAGAAACGACACTGAAGCAAAATATGGATATCTGGCTGCCAACACTGCTAAACGCTATTTTCACGGTTCGTCATCAGCCCCCTAGCAATGTCATCCCATCCCCTCCCCCCCCTCTCACCCGTCCCTTCCCCGATTTCCATATCGGTCACCATTTCGATGTTGATTCACATATAACAGGCAATATAAGAGAATATTAGTGGGAATATATTACTGCAACCCATTTTGGTGGCGCTTGATCCTTGCTACAAAGAAAGCAGCGCAATTAGTGAATATAGGTCACCACAAACAGCTCGTACAAGGAATTGTGTTATATATTGTCTTCCCGGGAATTTTTATCTTTTCATGAACTCATCTCATTTGCTCAAATATATGTGTATACATATCGAAATATAAATGTGCCATCTCGAAGAGTTCTACACTTTGCACATGCAAAAATATACACATAATTTGCATATGAGCAATCGAAATTGATAGAAGAGATGAAGATGAGATGAAAGACAGGTAGCAATTTTATTCCCATGGGGCATTCTTGAGCCGTTCGCAACTCAAATTCTACTACGAGCATTTTAGTAGGAAAAAATTTTGCGCCTACCCATCACAAACGTTTCAATATTCGCTTAGCCTACACTCGTGAATTTTAATTTTGCAAGCTGTATATCAAAATGATTGAACGTACTATAGATAATGAAAGCCAGCCGTTACGAAGGCACTCAGCCAATAGAAAGGTTGCCAGACCTCTTCTCTTCTTACTCCATTTCCATATCCGTTCGTGGTGGTGGAATCTTAATATTGTTACTGGAATCTTAATACCCTCTCCGCGTTTTTTTTCACATATTTTGGTGGCAAATTCATTTTGACAGGTAAAAGGGATGAGTTGAGTGAAGGTAAAAGGAGAGGAATGGGGATAGGAGGTAGGAGAGAATGGCGATATTTGCAGAGATCAACAAAAGGACAAACATGCTACAATATTTCATGTTGTCCATCACACAGTTGCGTCGATCGTCGAGGAATAATTCCACAATATTTCCATAATTGCTTTCTGGGCTCTAGTCTTTTTCTTCACTATGCAAGAAGCATTCAACGTAAAAAATCATTCACATCGTTCATCTGTTAATTATATACATATGCGAATATATATATTAGATGAATTACTTGACCAATCTTCAATGAACTATCTGCAGTCTATCCTTGAAAGCAATTTTTCGTCAATGCAGGAGTGTGCTGACTATTGTTCCTCACATTTTCGAATAAATGGAGAAAAGAATGAGCAACACTCAAATCTTGCAATATGATCCTTCTGCTGGACTTTCTCGACCACTATGAAATTTCAGTGCATTTTCCGTCTCACATATTTTAGTCGCACTCTAAGCCTGACACCAACTTTTACCACTTGCTGTCACCCGAGCTTGAACGAAGTTGACACAGTGACATGAACATTTCACCCTTTAAATGGCTGTAGGTCAAGCTTACTCTCCGAACAATAGTGTGTTGGTGTGAAATCATCACCATGATGCCAATCGAGACGTAAACGTCCTGTCGGTTCATTAGACGTTACTTTAACAATTGAAAAATCATTGCGTTTCGGTAACCTCTTCCCATTACTACATGATAAGATAAGCGCAATACGAGCACGAAACTTCTTTGAAAATAGAGTGTAGAGGAGTGGATTACATGCACTGCACATCATCGCCAACGCGTTCATCAATAATATGAACTCATATGGCGGACTGAATTGAACTTCAAATAGCGCCCTGAAATTGAATATAGTTACTGAACAGAACTTAATAGGTCTATTCTTAATATCACATCAACCCATCTCTTCTCCGATGATATTTCCTATCTTTTGGGCATCGTTAATGTGGCTAACCAATCTTTCAAGAGGTTAGGTTTTACGTCTATACCACTGAAGAGTTAGAAATTCACCTTGCAAAACCTGTGGAGCATTTTGTCATGTCCTTGTAAAGCTAATCGTATTCCATGGCAAATACACGCTACCCATATAGACTCAAATACCAATGAAACAAGAACCACATTATATTGCTTGTCGACTGGTAACACCCCCTTAACCAATAGGCAAAGCTTTCAATGTTTTTTTCGTCATCGGTTGTGATGTTTGAGAAGGAGAGTGTAAGAACAAAACGAAATTCAACTTTTTTCATTTTCGAAAGATCCATTCTCCATTTTTCAAGCAAAGAAAAAAATGTTTCTAGTTTCTTCGAAAGATAAGTTTTTATGAACACATGAGACGGGTTCTTCAACTTCCGTGATGAGGCATCTGACACGTTGTGTTGGTTGAGCTCTACCACAGATTATGTGCATCAAGATGTATAGCATCCTCTTGTCAAATGTCTAGAAAGTCGAGCAAATTATGCCGTTTCACTTTTCGATATTGAGATAGTTAGGCTCCCATTTGCGATACAAGTTGTGATGGAAATGATCCGATGCCACTAACATGTCACAGTGAAATGCTTCTCAAAATAATGAGTACCTCTATTGCGAAATTTTCCTTGAAGCATTTTTTCAGATTGATAAGCCCCTCTAATGATAAACCAAAAAATATTTCAAAAATCCAAAACATTGATCGATACAAGTTTCTGATCATTCTTTTACTTATAGCAGGGAAGTCGATATTACATTATGTACATCGATCATCGTAAGTTATAAAGTTTAGCTCGCTATTGAGAATGCTTCAACATGATACACTGGAAGGTGATGAAGTAATTTTAATATTTTTTTGGGGCAAAATTTTCAAATCGGTCAGTTGCTATTGCATCTTATATGAGCGTCTTGAGCAGTAAAATATTCTCAGAGCAAAGATTTGCTAGATTCACGTTTTTCTCTTTTTTTTCCCACCAATTTCGTGAAATCCAACTATGAATTTTAGAAAGAAATATCAGTAGTCTTTATTGCCCTACATTGATACTTTCATTCAAATAAACGCAAAAATGAAAGATTTGATTTCGCATCAATAATCATCAGAGATAGACTGAAATGAGATAAACGATTCTTTAAATAAAAGATCTTAGTAACATTCTCAGAAATTATTAAAATGCCATGAGATTCATTTAAATGATGACCGATTACAAGGCTGTGATTGATCATGGAAGCATTCAGAAAGTACTTTTGCAATCAAAAGATTCTGAGAAGAAACTTTTTCGAGCATTAAAATATAACAATATTTTATTAACTGCTGCTAGTGAAGTTCTTCATTTCCTTAGAATAATTGCTATATTTTGATAGAGATATCTTTCTTAGAGGCACTGACTAAAATGCTGAAGTGCAAACAGAGGAAAGAGGGGGGGGGGGGAGGAGGAGGAGGAAAGGAATCAATGGAGAAGGCGCTGTCCTATACACTGTTTGTTGATGTCAAATTTATAAAGCTCACCGCGAAAGGAATATTCCTTGAATGGGCGAATAGCAAAAGAAATAGACTGAGACGCATGCGACCAACATTTTAACGACATTACGACGCAATTTTAATGCATCAGTCATCGTTTGAATCTCTTGCATTGATGAGGAAGCTAAAAGCTGATTTTAATGAGATTTCATCTAAATTCCATTATATATTCAACAAATGGAGAAACGAATAGAAAAGCTACCATGATATGGAGCTTTTAAATCGAACTCATTTAATAGAATTAACTCCATATATTATCAATAAAAAACCAATCCTGCCGAATAATACCCTCATACTTCGATTACTTCGGCAATCCCACAATTTCTCTTCAAAGGATTCACCTTTCTACGGCATCATTGTTGGTAAAATTCGATTTCTGAAAAATAAGTGAAGTTTTAAATTTTCAACCGCTTTAGATACATACATCATCATCGAAAGCCGATCAGCGTGAGTTATGCATACGTTAATTGACTGAACCAGTTTCCTATCCAACTTTGCAACAAAGCAATTCCTAAGATCAAATGATTTTTTACTTAAATTATTCAAATCGTTCAGCTGAATAATTTAAAGAAATATTTTTGAAAAGCGATCATAAAAAGCGAATCTTAAAATAATCCTAGAAGCTTCAGTGTGTGTTGGAATTGGAAGGAATTGCGCTTTTGATATGTGACATACGACTCGAATATATGACATAATTTAATTGCTAATTAATAATATTCTTTTGAACTTGTTGAGTTCGAAAATATTAACGCATAATGCAAAGGAGAGAGACAAAATGAACAAGTCTAACTCGTAAGAAGACGTTAGTTTAGCGGATTTCTGAGCTTGTTGCGAAGTTTTTAGGATTTCAAAAGGGCAATTTTTTGTGAAAGAATGAGATGAACTATAAGTTGAAACGATAACCAAAGGGTTCTTTTTTCTGCTTGGCGATTTGTTATAAGTTCTGTTGAGTGGTTTTTCCGATTGCCTATTCCTCTTTTCACTTGCTAAACAATAAATAAGTGCATGTTTAAGTGAATTATGCAAATTTTGAAGAAAATTCAAATTAGTTTAGTTTTTTTGAAAACATTTTTTCAGACGCGGATTCTTTTAGATGCCTAATTGCTTGGAGATATATGTATATCACTAACAGAATGGGAAATTTTACGACTGCCATTTCTTGAAAAAAATAAATGATATTCCCGTGAAGAAATGCCGCTAGAAAATCGTAAAAAAAATATGAAACACTCCCAAAAAAGTGTTTTCTCATTTTCAGACGCATACCGAAATTCTTTGTCATATTTCTATGAAAATGCATTGCTCTATATATCTTTCTGAATGTGTGTAAATGTCTCAACTGCTATTTTCAGGTCATCATCATGCAACAGCGATAGAATTGTGCAGTGAAAATGTTTGTCTATTGAGTTCAACTGCCCTTCGACTAAGGAGTCAACCTTTAAATAATATGTTAGCACCCAAACAATGATTGTAGCTATATAAGCAAAATCTGGTTGAAGAGGAAGTTGATTACGAGTATACATCGTGTACGCTTATAGATAGCGAAAGCAAAGGCTGTGATGCAGTCGGATCCGTGGAACGGAAAGATATACCCTCGGGCAATAATTTCCGTGTTTTTTTTACAATGCTTCACCTCTCCACTCTCTCTCATGCGCAAATATTTGGTTTTTCTTCGTGATGCGTTTCAATGCAAAGTGCTTCTACTACTTTATCAAATTCATCTCATCAAATCTTGGCTTTGATATTCATGAGAACAAACGTCATAAAATGAGATATACAAGCAAAAATAGTAATATTCTTAATTTCGGGCGGCCCAAAAATCGCAACCAAATTAAAACTATCAATGATCGACTATCAGTTTTCGAAAACAATTTCTGAGTCGAAAAATTTTTTTTGCAGCTTACGGCAAATCCTCAAAATNTTCTGAGTCGAAAAACTTTTGCGTCAAATTTGCGACAGAAAAAAAACTTTTTTTACAGCTTATGGTAAATCCTCAAAATTGCAAAAATCAAAGATGCAAACGCCCACATTTTTATAATGCCCCATTCACTTCACTAACGACTAGATGTGACGAAATAAACGAATTTATGTAAATGCGATTTCAAAATGAACCTTAAAAAAGTCGGCGTATAAGAAACATCTTGCTAGAGCGCATAAAAATTTTCCCATTCAGGAAAGTCAATTTTGAAACATAAATTTTATTATATCAGGGTGTTTTTTTAAGTTCTTTTCCTACGAAATCGTTGAAATAGTTGTCTGCAAAATATTTGCAGAGGTAATCGATTGCAAATATCNATGCTTTTTTAAGTTCTTTTCAAACGAAATCGTTGAAATAGTTGTCTGCAAAATATTTGCAGAGGTAATCAATTGCAAATATCTCGATAGATTCACCATAGTAGCGTTCATAACTTCATATCATCGATCAGAAATTATTACTCGTATCAATTTCCTTATTACTCTTCACCATTTGATTCAAAGTAAGAAAAACCAATAGAAGAAAAAAAGAATCATTTTAGCAAATTCCGTTCAAACATCGGAATTAACTTAATACCTTTTTCTATCTCAAAAGGGAAACAGTTCAAAAGAGGTGAACGTCAGAGGAAGGGAAAAAGAGAAAGAAAGAGGAAAGAATATTTCCGTTCGAAGCTTTTGAAGCAATTCACCAAATAATTACATTATTAAAACATCGAACGCAGAAATGAAGAAGATTAGATAATTAAATTGAAATAAATGTGTACTTTATCTATCCGCCATTATATCTTAAAGGGCTTCTGAATAAGCACAATATTATTTCATAATCTATTGCTCAAAAGTACAATTTTGAAAAAATAGAAAAGAGAATTAGTATGAGTACAGATATTCAATAATTGAATTGCAAACANNNGGAGAATTAGTATGAGCACAGATATTCAATAATTGAATTGCAAACAAACCTTGTTGAAGAAAACGATTTTTCGCCCATAAGACTTTAGAGACCCTCGAATAGAGTACAACAAAAATGATACATGGTAGAAAGTAGAAACTAGCAAATTCGATCCATTTATAATTTTGCCAGAATGATGAATTCGAATAAATATTATGGCATCCTTTTGCTGAAAAAAAAAATAAATAAAAATTCTTTAGTATATCGTTGCGATAATTTTATAAAATGTTGAATATAGTGCATATATTTATCATTATTGAAGAAAAAAACCGATTTTTATGGAATGGTTTGACGATCGCTTATGAAAAAAGCATTTGCCTTATTGATTTACCTTAAATTCCTAGCAAATTGAAGCAATCGATGACAACTTTAATGAAAATTACAACTTGCAAAAAATCGATGCCAATAGGAAAATGATCTTTCAAACTTAAATACTGTACAAGTTATCCGCTCTGAGAATGCCCTGCTTTGTGGTTCAATAAAATTATAGGCGATATCGGCCGCTCTCGAATAATTGGGTGCTTAGCCGCCATATCGAGGGTGTTGAACCAGTCCCGTCCCCCCTCCCCCTTTCCCCCACTCCCCGGTTGCTCCGTAAGCTCTCCGGCAGAAATAAGAAAGTTTGCTTTTTTTGACCCAGGCGACAAGAACCGAGAATAAATTTGGTATGAAATGTAGTCACAGTGTCGTATCACTTCGCTATTTGACTGTGCAATCATCGATGAGTGCTCATGGCATACTTTTTTTGGGAAAACCTTAAATAGTGAAGTGATAAAACACTTCGTCATAGAAAAAGGTCAACATTTCGCCTACGTTGACCATTTTCTAAACTCTGCACTCATATAATTTCATTTTGCAGAGCCCATTACACATCCTTTTGCCAGGGTCAACATCTGCTATTACAAGGGATATCGCGACATTTTCAATTTCCACTCGATAGAGGTATATCCTGAGGCGTTTATGGTATCAATCGCTTCTCTTTTTTCTGCATTACTCCCTCTTCAAACAATAGATAGAAATAGTTTCTTTGGACAAAGCTTTTAAACGACCGAATTCCACTGGATTCTTCGGAGATTTTCTTGAATTTCTGAATGGACAAAATATGAGAAGCGAAAGTTTGCATCTTGAATGANGCAAATCCGAGAAACGAAAGTTTGCATCTTGAATGAGCCAACGATTCGACTTCCATTAATATTCGTCGAATCGAGACTCAAATCATTCATTCGTGGAATTTTCCACGGTGCATCATCAACAAAGTAAGTCTATTGGGACAACGAAACAACAACGTAGAAAGATTCTAATCTGAGAGAAAAGATGGATTTCCCTTCAATCTTTTTGTGGGTAGCCGTCATTATTCAACTTTTCAATTTTTGAGATCTCTTGGTGGAATGTTATTGGATCATCGAACATTTATTTCAATGGAGAAACATTTATTTCTTCATTGCGATGGTGAATTTCGATTGTCCCACTTTCATTTGTAAAACAAGACCTTCGTGAACTGTGAATAGTTTCGATCCTTCTAGCAAAATTTTTTGGAGATGCTTTTGGACGACCTTTGACCTTCCAATGATACTCATAATTCTAATGTTTTTAGGCCAAAGCGATAGCTCTCTTATCAACCTCTTATCTGCTTATCAGTTTACCAAATATGTAGCTTTCGTTTAGTGGCTGTTGTTCCTGTTATCAATAGAACACCCAAAAAGGACTCATCTACAAACGTTATTTCATATCAGCTAAAAATTTCCTCTTCCCGGTGTTTTAGGAGTAGAGGAAATAATAGGCAATAGGTGAAAATTTTGATGTTCGGTAGTTTCATGTGAGAACACCGTTGAGGATTTGAAAGCATCATAGTAACGGTATCAATGAAAGCTTGCGATTATGCTAGAACATATGCTGGATATTACTCAAAATATTTTTCCCCCGTACTGCGTTGGGAATATTGGAAGTGTTCCACCGGAAATGACCCGTATTGTTCGCCGATGAAGCTCCTACCGCTGCACTAATCAGCAATTCAATTCAAATTCTTTACAATCGAACATTGCCGGCAATTTTCTCCGGTAACTCGCACTATTAGATCGATGGAATATTGCCTTTGCTCGACATATCTGATACAATCTGGATCAGCTATCAAATTCAGCTGTTCGATTTTAAATACATTAAAGCTGTTGAAATTTTTCAAAAACCACGGATAAGCGTCTAATTTTTGCTATAAATATTAAAGGAACAAAGCATGAATATGCTTCAGGCGATAGAATTTGTGCGCTCCAGCTAATCAACTTATAGAGAAGCTTATCAGACAGATTGACGTGGTATGGCCTTTTTGTCACTCATAACTGTCGAAATGGCAGTATCGATGAAAGAACCGCTATTGGAATATGGCCGTTAAAACGTCTATTGATGAAATGAGTCGAGTTTTTTGGTCATAAGAATTGAAAAACGTGCGCATAACCTAATAAAAAGTAGAGTTTTTTTTTTGTACAACAAGTATAGCGCTTGGAGATATGTGCCAGAAGAATTAATGCAGAACTCCCTTGTGTAATATACGATACATCTCTCAAACAGAAATTTGTTTCTGCACGTTGTTGCAAATCAGGATTCACAAGGTGGATATCAATGTGTAGGTATGTGTCTAGGTGTGTACCACTCTAGTCTAGAGTTCAATTTCCGGAAGCACTCTAGTAGTAATTACAAAATTTCTCTAATATGATATTCACGATGAAATAACTCCTCATATCGAGTTTCAAATTAATCAGAAATTTTCAAAATTTTTTATATACACCTAGAGATGTCATGAACTTTTCCATAGGAAAAAACGACTCTTTCATAGAAGATTTCTATGAATGGCGAGATCAGTTCAAATATGACTGCATCAATGTATAG
>JAARMF010005014.1:0-12998 GCA_022844705.1 Toxascaris leonina
CCGTTTATATCCTGCTTGATATTGAGAAAGTATTTCGACCGACGCCATCTGATATTTTATGTGAGTGAAGTACAGGAATTGATTAGGAACAGCTAGATATTAATTTATTGTTCACTGCAGTGCCTGAAATGCGTATTTTAACTCATGAGAAGGTGCATAAGAAAGTGGCGTCTGATTTATGAGGTTACTTATGCCCGTGGAAATTCACTTCAATGTTTAGTCTCGAGCATTCAGATGCATGCAAATATATACATTATATCCTTGTGTAGTATGAATAATTAAAGTGTGCCTTCAAGTGATAGTTCCTTTACAATAAACTTCAGAAATTGCATAAAGTGCATTTATTCCTTAAGGATAGGGGGCATGGAACTATTTGTAGCTAATGAAATTGCTGACGATTCAAAGCTATGTGATAACAGAGATTGTCCGTTCTACGAAGTGTTTATAGAGATGATCTGCACCAAACTTTGAATCGTACCTGCAAGAACGTGCCTAGGTAATTCGCTCGGAGGCCAAGGAAATTTGCAGTAATAAGATTTGACGAATTCTACCGTCAGCTTAGGACATATTCCTGTAGAGATATCAGTGTGCATAGAAGAAATATTTACGAATCCTGAACACTCGAGTCAACGATCAAGAACTTTTTGGCGCCGATTATTGATGTCATGCAACTCGCTTGATGTATATTTTCATGGCACATAATATTTCCGTCGCAACAGAGTCAATCGATGTATCATAGATGGAAAAACAAAACAAAAAAAACTTTGCAACGGAAACTTTGGAGAAATTTGATGTGGAAATGATTACTCGACCGATAAAAAGCAAAATGAAATTATGAGTGATTTGCAGCACAACAAAATTCGGAGTAATTTTCCGCAAAAAATAAGCTTACAGATGAACAAAATGAACGCTCCAGCAATAACTGCTTGATGTATAGAAAGCTATAGAATAAAACTGCATGAAGCATTGCTGCAAACTTCTATAGAACTATAGCCAATATCAAACATTGAAAAGTGAAAGAGTACAATGATGACTAATGAAACAATAGGAAATAAAGATAATAGAATAGAGGGAATAATATCATATATTTGAAAAAATAAAAGGAGTTTAGGTGAAAAAATACAGATCAATTAATATCGGTATGTTTGACTGAGAAAATATATCACTGGCGATGAAACCAATCCGAAGCTTGATTATTTCTGTCCAAAGAGCAGTAGTTTCCATCAAATTATAAACATCAAATTACGGGTGCTGCAACATGAAACAGGATGAAACATATGTATTTATAACGGAACTAATGCCAAAATAAATAGTGCTGTTCAAGGAAAAAATTTAATAGCGCTAAATATTCGATTTATGTAATCTTCTGGAGCTCCGATCCTGGAGACTTTACTGAGAAGTGTTGAGGCAGCATGACTTTCGAAATCAGTACGTATCAGTACCAACATCTTGGCTGCTCCGAACCATCCGATAAGTCAGCGCCGTCGTACATCGCGTTTATCGTGTCACACAATGATGAAAATAGCTGGGTCATTGCAATAGACCTAGAAAGTAAATGGAGTTTAGCAGGTTTGGAACGAATAGAAATCATCGACAGCAGAATTTTCGAGACTTATGAGAAGGCTCGATGAGTTCATGAATATAAGATTTCGATTAGTCTAGAAATCGTACTCTTTGAACAAAATTTTGGACTCCTATCACAAAAAAATTCTCTCGGTATCTAATTCATGATCAAATTCTAAAAAATATGGTGAATCATGCCACAGCACCTGGCACGATATGTTTTTTTTTGCACTCTGTCTATGTGACGAAGCACGTCTATAAATTGCCAGAAAATAATCGACGCACGAATAATGCCGTAATATTTGAATTAGGAGCTGAGATCTTAGAAATCTCTCATAGCAGCACATCCTCCTTGTAATTGAAATTGTGAAGGGGAAAATGAATTCGGCGTTAAATGCACACAATTCTTTCATACGCTGTGATTCTTTTGAGGGTTGACATGATTAGCAATCCAATGTTTCGTAACCGCAGATTCAGTAGTCCTCGAAATGAAACTACGCGACAAAAGCATAAAAATGCACACGCATGTGTATACTACGCCTTTAGCTACAACATTGTCGCAATACAATTTTGGCAAGAAAAGTTGCAAATGCGCGTGGGAAGGCAATTTTGCAGCTTCACCGATCAAATGTGTTGAAGAAGTGAATTTAAATGTGAATCTGTGAAGAAATTGTGAGTCGAATGCCATAAAAATTTAATGATGGTCAGTTTTGCAGTTCGGATTGAAAAACGCGGCTTTTTCTCTCTCTGAACACCCACTGCATGCACAGTAGACCGTCGCATTTGTAGATGAAAGCGACACTTCGAATGTATCAATTGATTCATTCGTATGCGTACCAGCAAAACGATGAGGACACATGATGGCGCCTAATTAAGGTCGTCTATTCGAGAAATACTGGGAAATGTGTATATATGTGCGTGTGCATGCGGCAGGGGGGAAGAAGGAGGAAGGAGGGTGGTGCGTTGGATAACATGAAACGAATCGGAGCAATGAGGAATGTCCAGGAGCTTGTTCGGAAGAGCCATGTCCTTTAGTCGTTGCCCACAAAAGAAAGATTAGACTTCTGACGTGTGCTTGTCAAGAGTGGGTCCGACGGTGTTCACCAACCTCTCCATCCACCGCCCCTCGCCGCAAGTGCGTGCCCGTAGCAGGCCGATCTAGATGAGTGGTGCGTCATCGTTATTGAGAAGTGTGGGTTCGTTTTTGTCGAACGGTGTAACTCATCTTCACAGCTGTGAAATATTCTCCGATACGGAAGCAGTGTTGTTCACTTCTCGTTTTGGTCAACGCTTCTTGAAGGACGTTCGGTAATAACGCTCGATTCACTTTGAAGTTGAATTTAAGATGATCGAAAACTCGACCTTTTGCTTTTTTCCGAAGTCGAGGCCAGCAACATTACAGTGCCTGTTCTGCGATTCCAGAATCCAAAGTCGGAGCTCAAGAATTAGGCCCACTGAAGTCAGTGTCACCTCATTTCGCCTGAATCCTATCGTCACCGATTTCACCAGAATCACCGCTGGCGATTTGCTATTTCCCACGCGGCACATCTAAAAATAACATCAGAATATTTCACTTATCACACAGGAGCAAAACATTTTTTCTGTATGCATTATTGAACTCACACTGCTTTTTCTGATTCTTATGCAAGGACAAGTACATAAAAGTGATACTCCGGTAGAAAATGATTGCGATGGCTCCGAATTTTATTAGCGAAGTCCTTGACCCAATTTCGATGTGGAAGTGATAACATGATTGGTATGAAACCGGTGGAGTGAGTAATGGGCCTATTCCTAAGCTGAATATTGGTAAATTTACTCATGAGAAACCGAACGGCAGGAGATGATCGTAAGCCATGACACTTCTGCGATCTTACAACTTCTCTGCTTAAACGGAAGTGAGAGCGAAATGGAGAGACATTTGCTCGTGATGAATGCTTTGCTGATCAAATTAAAATGAACTAAAGTAAAGTTGCATGTAGAGAGTGTATGTACAGAGTAGAGAGCATATGTGCATGAGATAGTTGAAAATTAAGAAGTGGGTACACTTCAAGAAGTGGGAACGCCCTCGAATCCTCCCTCATATCGTTCCCCATCCCACTGAACAAGATCTGGAAAATCGATGGCTTCCACTCAATTTCATTTCAGTAATACTCAGCATAACATGTATTGTCCGGCACCATTAGCTGCTTCTTGATCACTGATTTGGTGACCTCCAGAATTCTGATGCCAACGTGCGCAAGAAGAAGACAACCTATAATTTGAGACACTGTGGATTGTCAAACTATTTCCTTTAACTGCCAGGCGAAATACTTAGAAGAACGGTGATCGGTGAAGACAGGTGCGGGCAAAAGTAGCGACTGGACCGATACACTGATGTATCTAAATGCTGCTGACTTTATATCAAATACTGTGCAAATCTTAAGCTGATCAGGGCAAATGGCGTAATCTTTTATTCTCTACCACAGCGCATGCGGTAATAGCGCAAGATTCTATCATGGCAATACACCTTTTAATTAAACATGAAATTTCCGTTCATGCTCTGGAGTGAAATGTGATTCATAAGTTTGATTTGATCGTCGTCGCAATTGTAAACCTTTTGCGTCAGTCAGTGTTACAAAAATAGCCACCACTAAACAAAACGTTCACATAATCTGCGCTATCCAACCTTGTTCGACGCAATTCCTTCTGAAGTGATGTTTGAATGCCCTCTAAACGCACATTCGAACCTCTGTGCAACGATTGTGAGTACATGATTGAATTCACTGCAACATTTTGATTCATAAGAATCAGCTTATATTCATATACAAGCTCATTATTCTGAACAGTCACAGTATTCCGCGTAGTTCACAGCGTATTCCATTTCAAGAAGCTACAGTACTTTTCATAGTCTAGAGTGTACATACGACATATTCAGCTCACTTCTGAAACTCGAACATCATTTGAGTCATCTGCAAAAACCGCTTTCGCAAAATATAAAATTCACTTTTTCGAGTGGGCTGATTATGCACAACTGTTATCATTAACACATGAAATAACTGCCAATCTATTGATTGATGATGGAAAGCAACTCGTAGGCGATGCCAAATGCAAGCGATTGAGTGCGATAGTAATAAGTTGGTGAAGCCATAATTACCGGATAGTTTTAAGCTGCTGATAAGGTGGTGATAATCGCCATTATCACAAAAGCGATCGCTTGTCCTCTTAAAGAATGTATCAAGTTATGCACTAACTATGATGAAGAAATGACATTGTATAACAAATAAAATGCGCACAGATGCCGAGGTGACTTATCCAATGTGAGCTGTGTTATTTTGATTCACCCACCCACTGTTACAAATTGATGCTTTGTGACAGTGTCCATTTGCAAATACCTAAATCCCTTATGCTTGTTGTGACTGATAAGCGCATATTTTGGATGGATGACTCAAAGCTTAGATAAGGGTTAATTAAGAGGTTCACCTCGTCTGTGTCCATTTCTTGTATTTGGTGAGCAGTCAGTACGATATCTATCTTCGCATTGACATAGATATGCGATTGATTTCTCTGTTAAAATGCGCTTTTGCGAAAAAGGCTTCAAGTGAAGTATATGAGCCGAATCACGCTGATGATTTTAGATGGGCATTTTCCTGAAAATATCACGGAATATGACTGCATATGTAAACTTTCTACGCATAGAAAAGATAATGAGAGAGAAACAACTCTTGATGCATTTTTCTTTTCGATGACTGACTATGGCAATATCGTATTAAAGCCTATATGTGAGCGTGAGTGTGCGTATTTCTTTGCGAATCTGTCTGCATCCTACTCCAGTGGTTTCAGTTCAAGAACACTAAGGATAGGATCATGAAAATGTTGTGGGTATGACAGAATAATCCTCAAAAATGACCACATATATTGTTTTTCGCACTGATGCATCAAGCCATAAAAGATGTAGAGATTTGATGGTGTCGAAAATGTTGAACAAGCTTTGCACCTTGAAAACCATTGGAGTGTCATAAACGATGAAATGGCACAATCAGTGATCAAGATGATAGTTTGGAAGCTGCAGTGCTGTATTTTGGAACCTCAGCTATACAAGAGTATCGAATTTTTACAGAACTGCTTTGCTCATTAGCTGATGACCCGAACTTGTCATGTTATGTCTAGAAATTTCCATCAGCAACTTCATCTATTTTTCAAGCTTTTTTCTTATATCGTCTGCTCTTTGTTAGTTTCTCACAGATGGTCAGCCGCATATCGCAGCTACGAAAGAAAACGCACCCAACTAGTGCATAAAGTCCCTTTTCCCAGAAAATGATGCCCTACGGCTGTTGTGCACGGCCGCAGTGGTTTGTTGGTCGTGTCAGTAGACTGCTGAATATGTGCTCATGTGGAGCGCTTTTCATTTTATTTTTACTTTTTGATCAATGGCGCCTAAAATATCGCCCCACTCCAACAAACGGTGTTGAGGAACCACTGAATTGGTCATTAGTTGCGCGCAGAGTTGGAATCACGTCGAAATAAGAAGAGAGGAATAAGGATTTTCATTACCTTTCACCCATGGTGGTATAAATGAAAGGGAATCGAGCGGCTATAATTCTTTCGAGTTCAAAGTTAAATGTGAGCAATGCAGGCCATTGCGATCAATGAGTTCTAATGCTGGCTATGGAATCGTCGCACAATTCAGCATCCCAAATTTCGGCATTGAAGTCATCGTACTGCGCACACTAATTTTATATACGTCTAAAAATTGATTTCCATAAGCTTCAGAGCTCCGAAGTGAATCTACGGAATTCAACAGTTGTGAACACCTCCGATGCTCGATTATTCGTTGTATCATTAAAATTAGAATATTTTATACGCAAATCCGCCTTAACATGTTACTAATATCAAATACCCTATATGTGGAAGACAGAACTTAGACAAAATTTCTTGGAACAACAGAACTTACTCGGAAATTACTTTGTTCCTAGCAAGTGACAAGAGACCTTAATCCCTATTGGGACGTCGAGTTTAACTTACGGTTAGGTACAAAGTGCATCTAAATCCAAAACTGAGTTGCAGTTGCGGTGATGTGTAAAATCACGGAAACTATCGGTTCAGGATTCGTTTCGTAACCAGTATCCATTGCCATCGTATAGATTGGAGTGATGCGCATTTCATATGCATAACGCAGTACGAAGACGCAAATAATGACTGCGTCCTTCAATTTGCTTGTCTTGAACAGCACCCTGAATTGACCGCATTTTGGAGTCACGAATAGTCTCGCTGCAAAAATGCGTCTTGATATAGTGGCGTTGCTGAACTCAAAACAGTATAGTCAGATTTCTCTGTCATAACAAACAATGCAGTGTTGCTATGCCTGATAAAGGTCGCCACATTTGATCGTTATTATTTCGGCTCACATATGGAGCGCTTTCACGAGCCACACCGCCGAAGATATTCAGCTGCAACGGAAGAAAACGCCAAGTTGATTTCGGCTTTTACATTATTTGTCAAATGTGATTGTCTTCGAGAAATATGGCGGCGCTTCAAAAGTGTTATTTCCAGTTTTGGTCAGGCGCATTACGTTTCTATCTATGTGTCAGGTAATTTCAGTGCAGAAACCACTACATACAGGGTCACAAAATTTGACAAGAGTAAGGAAATTCCCAAATTTCAAACTATTTCATAAACTTTGAAAAGATATATGGAATTTATATTTGCCAAAAATATTTGCACAATGTAGAATTGGTGAGACTTTCAATATAGAAGCGTAAAGTGACATGGAGAGAAAATCTTTATTTCATCGTATCCAAGTATCTTCTAAGGCATACTGCAAAGACTTGATGGACTTCAAAACCTATTCATCAACCAGTAATATATTGAGAAAAGGTGGATTTCCGCCCTACAAATATGACCATAATGCTGGGCAAAGAGGCGATAACAAATCTCGAAGAAGTGTTAGAAATTGTTGCTTCTAGTTATTCAGAATTTGAATTAGCTAACGAATCATTTATAAGGAATGCCAACCGATTGACGAGATCAGAGATTGCCAATGAATTTATCGTACGAAATCTTTTCCGAAGAATTGCCGATGAGAGATGAATGAAGACAACTGTCGCATTCGTCAACAAAGCAACTGAACCGAATACTCCACGTATTCACCCTTATGTTGATGGCCGAGAATTGGTCCAATCCTTTCTCGCGCATCTTTTGAGAAGTGTAATCACTGAAAAACGAAAAACGCATCAGTACACGTGGAATATCATTCAGTTCAGCAGCATCATTGCTTTTACCATGAGAAAATTTCGCCACATCATCCTAAACATTTGCACTACCGATTAGAGGTTATTCCGCTGACGCACAACGAAAATCTACAAAAAGCGAATCATGGGAAAATTGACAAAATTGAGGGGAAAATAGCATCTATCACTTCGGTTCCAAACACTAAGGTATGCAGGTATAAATTATGAATACATCCTTACACATAGGCTACGTAAAGTTCCGTCGAATCCATGAGCGTGGAATCAAGGTATGAGTGATTCATGAGGATCATTGAAGATTTGAAAAGAAGGCTAGTGCGTTTTCTTATTTCTTCATTTTCAAATCGATGAAAGAAAAGTCACGAGAGAATGAATCTGCACATGTGGAGGCAAAAAATCGAACAGAATGCAAATATTCTTTCAAAAGTTCTCGTTAATTTGACCTTTTTCTGCACTTAAGAAATTATTTGTGTTTTATAGGCTACAAATAGATATGTAGAGAATATGGATTTCGTACATGGATATCCTCTACTAACACAAAATATCTCCACGTCACCTGCAAATGTCATTTGGGGATAGTGTCGTTCAAGTAAGAAAAAGTTGAATTGACATGAACGTTGTGATGCTACTTCTCGCACACAAGTTCATTTAAATTATTGGCATCTACTCTAGGTTTCCTATTCGAACGGCTCTGATATTTGATCAGCTAGCTTCACTACCACCTTGCCATTTGCGCCGCCGATCGCCGATTAAATATGTATATCGCCTTCCTCAATGTTAATATAAAAATCAGTGGTTGCTCAGCTTTATACTTCCCTTTTAAAGACTTGTACGTTCTACTGGAAGCGAATTTATTACCACCTACCCATCTTAATGCAGGAAGAAGTGAGTTCGTGCTGCTTATGTACACAACATTTGCACATGTATTGTTATTTGGAATTCATCCTCACCCTCCTTACTTCGAGCGTCTTCAGGAGGCCTCCATCACCTACGGTCACCATAAAGACGACTGCTGGTACTCATGCAATGGTGGTCGTCTCACGACGGTCCCATGCGCTTCAAAAGTCCCCCGTCCACACCAACATTTTCCTCAATCCCATATCTTTCGAGAGGGTGTCACGCTAGCCTTTGCAAGAAACTAGGTGGCTTGCTCATCTTTGTGAGGGACGTTGCTAGTGCAAGACCGGTATTCGCGAGCTGAAAGAAAAGCAATTTTTCTTTGAACCGCAGAAAGATCTGTGAGGCCCAAACAAAGTTAGCCGAAACAAGAGGCATTGAAGGAAGGTGTGATGTAAGTGATACTAAAGAAAGGACAATTCGCTGCAATCCTCGATATACACCTTAACTTAGCACACAAAAATGAAGAAGGCAAAGGAAAAGGCGCCATGTAAGATCACTTAATATTCGCTTACGGGGATTTCTTTTGCAAGACATCAACTAATCATAGGAAGTCATCACAGCGTAATCTTAAATATTTATGAGAGCAATAAAAGAATCTGAACCGAGCGAAAGATTTGTAGAATGGAATTTGTTAGCGGATGGAGAAATACGCATGCATGATGCATCTTCGATGCTTTAAACTCATGACTCATGATGCTACAAGTTGTCAGTTCAAAGTGGAAGTAAAATAATCCGATTTCATTCCATTCGATAATTTGAGTTGCTGCCCCCTTTCGCACTATCGAAATCAGTGGGATTTAGCCCGTATTCCCTAGTTTTGTTATGTCGTGGATGGCTTAGGGCAAAGCTCCAGAAGAGAGGCGAGAAGAGAGGCCAGTTTAAAACTCTATTCAAAACCCTCAGTGCTTGAAATCACTACTGAGACTTCATTGCATTCAACATGAGTAATTTGCCCAGCAACGATGTCGAACACTTCATTTGATGAGTATCTACATGATATGCACATAGCATTTCTGCTAAGCCAAAATCAATCTGGCACCGATAAAAAAAACCTCGGCAGGTTGACTTGAACAATTTCCCATAGCCTCACTCGTTTTTTTGGGTCACCTCTCATTTCTGAGCGTTCCCTTCCCTCTCTGTCATTATTTTAGCGTTCCTCTGTTCACTTACAATTTTAGCAGTTTCCCATCGCTTTCTGCGCAAGGCACGGAAATACAATTTGTGAGCTGTATGTTTTGGGATCTGGCGCTAAGGGACGTCTGCAACCTTACTTTGCATTCGTATCCTCTTGCTGATTGTCACTGATAATCCCATATGTTTTAACTCAAACATTTTCACAGGTAACAGTCTCCAGCTTGGATGGTATGCACATCCATGCAACAGGGTTGGGCAATCCCTTCATTCCCTATCCCACCTTTTCTGTCTTCTAGTTCCGAGCACATTTCCGCACAGTCATCACGTTTTCAAAAATTGCACTGGCTAAGCTTCCAGTTTTTCCTCGGCTTGCGACTACTGATCACTATTTGCAAAGTACGCCCCGTTGCCACTACTTCCCTTCCTTTTTCTTCATGGGCGACCTTCATAAGTTCTGCGCTAATCTCCACCGAATACCGTCTTCCCACTCTGTGATCTATTCTTGTGTCCTATGCAATCCCCCATCATGTCACTTCCGAATGGACCAATTTCCTACAAGATTTGATCTCAGATTGTTTTACCAACCACCCCAAATACGTCCTGCAGATCTATGTTTACGTTCACATTGCTGTTTACGTTTGAAATTTTGTTGCTTAGGCTCAAGGCTTATTTTCATGTTTCGTTCCTGCCATACTAATTGATTGCTAAATGCGTTACAACAAGTAGATTCTGACTTATAGGTATTTGCAGAGATTGACAATGAACACTGTCGGGTAAATGTGTAGTTGAACATACCACTAAGCTTGAGTCGCGGAAAACATAAGGACATTGTTCAAAGTGATCGAGGGGCTCCCCCCACACTTAAACACCCTGCTTCGATCCACAAGCAGCTGGCGGCCGGGATTTCACAAGTCACGAGAGCGATATGGAACTTCGCAAGACAAGACGTCGAAGACCTGAGCAGTTCGTTCGCAACGATAGACACAGAACGCTATCCGCTGCGCCGCCAATGCCTATATATCCGCTTTCCATAAAGTGGTAACATGCTTGATGTGAGAATGTGAACACCCTTAATTTTTTAATTATTCGGTACGCTGCGGCGCCTAGATTTGCTTCACCGAAAGGAATACAATGAAGATTGCCGCACCTAAGATACTTTCCCATGAAAATCCGTTCAGCACATTTGTACACAAAGATTCCTCGATTTGGCAGTCCCTGTTTCGCCTGATTTGCAAAATAGCTCTGCAGGATGTTCTATATCTATGATCATCGAGTTCTACCGTTTGAAGCCAAAATCACTGAAATCAGAGACAAAAAGTATTTTTTGAAGAATATCGTGTACTATACCCTCACGACCAAAAAACGCGGTTTTCAGGGTCACATATCTCGGTTCCGAATAAACACACCAAACTGAGTCAAAAATTTATGAGCAGAATCGGCGAGTCGTCTCGAAAACCCCAAAAGAGCTTTGGCTCTGTCAGTGAAGTGTCCCTAAAGCGCGTCAGAGTGTCGTGACGGCTCGGGCGGCTGTGGTAGATGCAGCTTTTGATTCTGAGTGAGCCGCGGAGATCACTCATTAATTTCGCGAGGGGTTGTTGAAGCTGTGTTCCTGAGAGAGTCACCATCGATAATCCTTGTTGCAACGTTCGATGGTGGAGATTCTTGGGTCTTTGTCGTCTGTACTCAGGAAGCACATACTCGGGAAGTGTAGAGGGTAATTTTATGAGCACGTGTAGGCAAATGACTCATCAAATGGAAGAAAGCGTATCGCCGGTAGCAATATGATCAATAACTACCACAATATGACGGTCATCATCGCATATCCAAAAATAGGAACGTTTAGATTTCGTAACAGAGACCTTCCTGATTAGTGCGGCCAAGAAAATGTGGCAACTACGTCGAATAACTTAAAGTTTGGCAAACCTTAGTCCAAGTCGGACATGAAGAATAAGCTTGCTGCTACATTTGTGCGCGCTTGGGATGAGCTTCTACGCCACGCAGCTGCTGCTTTTTCTGTCGATGAAATCAAGGCACTCCTCAACAGCATCACCCTTCTCAACAACATCCTTTCCAAGTACTTAAAACCACCTACACAGCTCAGCACGTGTCGGAAGTCGACCAGCAACTGGCGTTATTCTTCTGTTGCATGATGCTAGCTCCGAATCTTCTTTTTCTTCCGACCGTTTTGACGTACTATGAACGTGTGCTCCTCGAATTTGAAATGAATTGAATCTGATTGAAGAAGAAGGCAAAAATGCTGATTATCACTGAACACATTTCCCAATATGACGACGTCGAACCAACAGGGCGGTCACTCGAGACATGTCTTAGCGGTTGGATTTTCTGTAACGTCCATTAATTTCCGAACAAGGTGAATGATGCCAAATATAAGACATCCAAAAACATAAGGCATCGAGGGTAAAAGGGAAAGGGAGATCTAATTTTCTCTCTTTGAATCACTTCGCCATAAGAAATATTTTTTAATTTAGCGTGATTGAACGCTGAACATAGAACGCTACTAGTGCAGAATTTTGATTATTTGTTGATTCTAAGAAGGCGTTTGAAAGGCACTACAAAAACAGAGTCGAAATAATTTGCTCCGAATTCATAAATGGTCCTCATATCCATTCTCATTATTCGGCGAACTTCTCCGAATAACCCACCCTCGTGACGCCAAACAGAACCTCATCTGATTTGGATACGGTAGTCTTTTCGTTTTACCGAAATCCTGGCGATGGTCATCGATTCGAGAAGCTCTATTATGCACGAGTGGCGCCCTAATCAAGATGGCACCATATTTTTATGTAATTGTCAGTGGCAGCCGTTGATATAGTCAATTCAGACTCACTTCTGTCATCGTGATATAAAGCCACTGAATTATCAGTCGATCCGGCTATCGGGAACCAAAAATTGCTGATTTTGGCTCCGCCAAGGTGATGAAACGTAGCACTCAGTGAACGTCCTATCAGGCTACTTTATATAGCTGCTGTCTAAGTCTTCGAAGAAAAAGCTTGCTACAGGCGCCCAGAAAATCAATGCAACTACCGACATCTTGTTAGATGCACAATGCTAGTTGCATGTATGGCAAGCAAGTGAAGGAGGCCGCGGCTTTAACTGGACAAGCAACGAAGGGTTCAAGAAATGAGCCTGACATCGGTGTTGCGTGCTTAGCGATGA
>JAARMF010005015.1:0-12997 GCA_022844705.1 Toxascaris leonina
TGTGTCATTCATTTCCACACTTCGCCTTAATGCGTCTTTAAATCCGTTGAAACTTCCCGTTCAACTTTCTGAAAACTTCGAAACTTTAATTGATACGTCATAGGACTGTCTTCCACTCCTCAAGTATTCCTGCGCTGAAGAACGCCATATTTTGTTCATTTATAAGGGGAAGAGTTCTCCATATTTTATTGAACAGTAACATTTCCCTTTCACATACGCAATTGTTTCTTTCGTTATTCCTATTGAGTACAGCGCTTACAGTGCCATACCTAACTCGTTTGTTTCTTAGGCTGATTAATGCAAGCACGAATGCGTTCATGAGGTATACAGCCTCACGTACTTGGCTGCACTGTTAAAGGAAACAAATTTCGCATCAGCGTATATGAGGGAACATATGTTCATATGTAGATCGCATAGTCGTCACTCCTTTCTTTAATTCGTTTGAAGCGGATTGCATCATTTCCGTCAAAAGGAAGTGCTATTCACATACGATCACCTAAGAATAACTTTTTCTTTTGCGATATGAGCAGAAGAGCTTAGGAGCACTCTTATTGCTCTTCCATTCAGCACCTTTTTTACAAACTTTTTGAATATACTGTAAGGGTGAAACCAATCTTAGCGTTGTGTTTTCCTTGCCTACCGAAATTTCTAAGAGACTGCTAATTACTCGGCTCACTGTCAGATTTTCTGAAAGTCACCCGTGGCACCTCCAGCATTCAATATGAAAAACTTCATTGTGCAATATCTTCAAAAAAAAAACATCAATTTTTGCGACTTTCTTCTCAAACAGCTCAAATAAAGATAGAAAATTCATGAATCAGTTTTCGCTGATGTCGGTCGGCTTGAGTGAATAATGCTGTCGAGCATTTCTATGCGATTGCTTAATGCTGTCTTGATGTATACCTCTGGTTTGAGACATTGAGCTATTGTCGGCTTATCGATGAACAACGTTGTCATCAATGTACGCCTGTAAACTAATATAAGGCTTTCATACAGGCAAATACGAATACGTTTTTCCTTTTTGTTCTTAATGTGCAAGAAATCCGCACCTCACCACAGCCCCGCTGCATCCCTCCCTCTATCTCTTTGCACTGTATCATGTGAACAATGCTTACCTTCGTTTCGAATACTTAATGTCCTTTAACAAACATTTGCTAAGTAGGAAAGCGAGGGAGAAAAACGGAAACCGTTATATCTCATCGACTGTCATATTTCAGTTTGACTGGTTGTAACAACGATGAAAATTCTCTGATAATCGAGTAGAGGGTAAAGGTTGCGATGCAAATCACTAAAGGACCAAAGTTAACAGAAAAGCTTGCCAGAGAGTTTTGCAGAGAACTGACCTTGCGCTCTAAAGCAACCAGTTTCAGAACTTGCCAAAAAATTATAAAACAAGTGGAGTACAGCACTCATATTTCCACCGATTCAACTGTTCTTGCAAATCTAAACGCATCTTTGCAGAACGCATTACTGCAATGTTGCATATACAGACTGCATAACTGAGAGCGTCTGTCCGTTTTGTCGGCACTTTTAACATGAGAGTTCCCGAAGTGAAAGTTAAGAAGTTGTTCAAAGACATCAGCTTCCACTGTTATCCGTGAACAGTGAGCGGAGGTATAGATGCTAAATTCCAGAATCGCAAAAATTTGCATGCATCCTGCAAGTCTCATTTCGCGCGAAGTGGATTGCATTTTACAGTAGAGCAGTACCGAATGTGAGGGAGAAAATGCATGTTTGGTGAGAGAGCTGGACTAAAACAAATTCGTTTCTTCAGTGGAATTCTGAATGCCTTACTTTGCGTATTCTGATATTTACTGATTGTTTGCAATATTTGAAGACGTGCTAAATGCAATTGCAAACCGCTCTATCACATTCTTTTGCAAATTACCGTGAAGTCTTTTCTTGATTGCACACTGATATCAGCATATATACATGGAATAGGGCTTGTTATACTGTGTTCGTGTGCGAAATCCCCTTTATGTTTCCTACTCGCGCGGCTGTGAGAAGAAAAGGGTAAAATAACGATCTTGAATTCCAGGTACACACCAAACTGAGAACGGTTCCGAGATGTTTGTTAATTGCAGAATAAAATTCTCTAAATTGAATGGCGCCTTTACTTGTCATATTGGTCGCCCACAATTGGTTAAATATTTCAGATAATGGACTAGGTGGCAGTAATAATCGCTTAATCATCGATTGTATCCATTCTGTTCCATCGGCATCCCATGTGTATACACACATCACATCTCCGCGAGATACTTTTTCGAGAATTCCACAGTGATATTATTTTCCCATTCGAAAAGCACTATTTCCGACTTGCATGGCATCATGTGTCGGTGCTTCGCAATGCAGAGTGCAACGCGACTGTCATAAGAGAATTTGTGAAGCACCCGATAAATTTTTGCAAGTTCACAATGCATTGCTTTGTGCACATCCTCTTTGGTATATTGCAGCCACTAAATCTCACTGCTTTGCACTCCGACAGCAATTAGAATGAAATAGAGCTGTTGGTTGAACATTAGTCTTTGGAGCAACAACGCGAATGTTGCATCAAGATTAGTCATAAGTAAGGGGTGTTCGTAACTACCAGAACTTTTGTTCCAGAAGCCTTAATTCAGATAAAGTCGGACCTTTGCAGCGCTTCCAAGGCTGATGATGTGGCTGTTATTACGGCTGAACTCTCCATGGAGTGTGCGATCAACGACGCTGCGCACGTGAATGGATTGCGTTGGTTGAATGCAATAATGTGAACAAGATTTTGCGTTAAGCGATTAACCGGCAATAAGAGCTTATCATTCTTTATTCATGGCGGATTCAGGTATCCGAGTGTGCAGCTAGTATTTGCGGCTTGTCACAATAGATCTGAATGGCACCGATGGCATCAATTCTCGAGGGAAGTGGATGCTGCATCGTGTAAAGTGGTCGAGTCGTTGTTGTCCTTGCACGTCCCCGTTGACGTTGTTGATCACGACCGTGCTCAAAGCAGCCTGCATTTCGTCAACAACTGCTAAATATGCATCGAGAGTACTGTCGACAATACGTAGCGCCATTCTAACTTACCTGATATTTTATCGCTCCATGAATAATGATGTCGTTTAAGAAGCGAACGAAATGCATTACTACTAAATGCTGGATATGCAGTACTGTGGTAGCAACACACCGTTGTGCAGAAAAAGTGTTAACATTGTAACCTCTTTGGAATGCAGTACGGAGTACTGTTTTTCTTGTGATCGTAGACATAGAAGGCGACGAGGAGAGCAGCGCGAAGAAACGAAGCGGGCAAGCATGGGGTTCTGCAAGAGTTGAAAATATGCCTTCACAGCAAATATTTTGAGAGCAGACGGTCCGATCGGTAACTTCGAAAGCTTTCAGTACTATGTTGCAAAGAACGCGATATTGGGATGGTTGTCGGAATACTTGGATATTGTGACGCTGTTTTGTTCGTGCAGAAGTGACATTCGCATAAATTTTTGCTGGAATTTTGATTTGTTGAGTGCTGAACGCTCAGTGGGGCTCCTCGTTTGCATCCACTTCACCTTCGCACGTATTCAACGCGCTTTCTCTGTGACACCGGCCCTCTCTCCCTCTCCCTTTCTATAGAATTCCGTTGTTTTCATATCCAGAACATTACATTTTTTCTTATTGTTTGCAATTATGAAGTGTAGAATGGTCGTTGCAGCTGTTTCATGAGCATATCTCACGGTGAATTTGCGGACAAAAAGACTCAATGATTCGCCCGTCTATCCAGTAGGACGCTTGGTTGTTAGCATCACTCACGTGTAAATTATTCGTGCGTTGCATCTCGGATGTTTACGATCCAAAGTGTTGTTGTGTCGCCCAGGAATATGTCTGTTGTGCTGCTTGTTCATTTGTTCTAAGTTTTTAATATCCTTAAAAATGATATATTCTTGAGTAATAATTTGTGTATTCTTCCACACATAAAGGTGTCTGAAATCAATTGGCTTGTCTTTAAATTGTTGAGGGTCATCAATCGGTTGATTGTTACAGGTGAAATGTGGACAGTTAGTGGCACGTCTGCATATGGAAAAGTTCGTTTGTCCTGGCATCCATCAGCCTTGTATCGAACTCGATGGTTAGTTCTTCATGCTGACATATATTTTAACAATCGCCATCTTTTGCCGTTCTCTTTGTACATGTAGACTCTTTCTTTTTGCTGAAATTCATATCGCAAACTACCCTTGAAACAGTAGGCGATTCTTTCTTTTAGTCCTTCATGTAGGAAATATTTTATTCACATGAAGCAAGTAGCATATGTGCAAATGTATGCTCTTTGGTAACCTCTCCAACCAAGAAGAAAGCTCCTCACCCCCCGGAGTTTAACAGCAACAATACTTGCTTTGGAAAGTGTTCCGCTTTGCGCTTAAAAGGCCTCAAGAAAAGCGAAGTTGGAAGAGCGTACGGGCGAATTTCGCCAAAAGCTGCAGATTTGCACAGTACAACTATTTACAACTTTTGCACACCACACACTACAGAGGTTGCACTCCTCGAGGTGACATTTGAAAACAGGACAGGTTACTCTCGTCACTAATGAATTCAGCATCTCAGTTCGGTGTAGTATCGTCTCCGCGAGTTGCTTTCGAACGTTGTACAAATTTTGTGACGAAGAATATGCAGTCAAACGATGCTCTTAGCAACGTTAAGGTCTTTAAGTTCAGATGTGCTCAGTAAAGTGAGTTCTGTGGTGTAAGGAAGATTTTTGATCATATATAGGGAGCCGTTGCCAGCAGTTAGACTCAAATGGCCGATGAAATGTTTTTTGCATAAAGTACATTGATAAAGTGCCGTCATAGTTTTAGTAATTTCGATATCTTACTTGGTAGATGATGACGAGAATTGAGTAGAACATTCTGAAATGTGACTCACTAAGGAAGAGGAACTTTCGGATAATTTCCTGCGCAGGTGTGATTAAACTTGAGAAGAATATTTAGCAAATTGAATAGCACTTCGTAGCGTTTTATCAGAACTGCAATACCGAAAATGGGAACAGTCACGATTTGAGTGCAGTGCCGATGAGGCATTGTTAGTGCACAATTAGATGAGAGATTCTAAACAAACTCACAGGATGGATCCAAAGATGGGTTAAACGGGTGACTTTGCTTCGATCTTCTCAGGAGTTTCCGTTTACTCTTGAAATGTGCGCTCAAGGCGTCTGACTTTCCTGTTCTGTGGGCACTCGACTCCCATCATCTAATCTCAGAACACATTTCTGAACGACTTCTTCGTATGAGCCTTGATACCTTTTCTGATGCGCTGAGTGCTGACGCAACATCCACCGCACATGTTTGAGAGTGGATATCCACTGATCGTCCACTGATAGCAAATCGCATAGACTTGACAAATACCTTGTATAGTGAGCAGGTTTCACTTTCTAGATGAATAATGTAACTGAGTGAATGGGAGTTGTGGATTTACTGCGAAACGTTTATTCTCAATATTTTAGTCTTGGTCACCTTCGAAATGGAAGACTGCTCAGTCGTTGTGTGCTTTTAAGTGATAGTGAAGAAGTGTTTCTGGTTATCGGTTGTTGAGAATTCTCATTTAGATAGAAAATCAACGCGTCCTTCTTGTTTCTACTGTGATTGTTTAAGGTGAACTGATTAGCCCAAAGGAATTCACAATAAGAGCGAATAAGGATAAGCAGAAAGATTGGAAAGGAAGTATTCGAATCGGTAAATCCAATATGAGGTTCGTTTCATTGAATTATTCTGTTGATGCTTCCTTCCTCCGCAATTCACAAGTTTTGCTGTGAAATCCTATAGTATAATCGCCTACAATTTAGTGAAATGTCCTCGTCTAAAGGTATGTATTTTCGTATAAACTGAAAACGTTTTTTCATTTATTTATCGTGCACTTCGTAATTCGGTTCGAGTGACGCAACCAGCCCTCATTTGAGATGATTCGTTGCGGGGCAACAACGTTTCTGCCTGAAACGGAGATCCACACGCTGATCAACAGTTGCGTTTTGGTTTCTTGGTGATCTTAGCCACATCACCCATCTTTCTTGCTTGTCGTTTGTTTTCTAATTTTGACGTTTGTTTGTTAACCTTTATGTTTATTTTTCTATCGCATAACTTTTCAAGCAGTTGTGTATTATGAAGCGATTTATTGACATGCCACTAGCTTCATTCATCGTAGGCAAGTTGTGTCCATTGCAAGGGGTCGTAATGCATATTCGTCAAGACGGCAGTGCTGCCGTAAGCACGCAATTACAGCCAACGTTTGGTGTGATGCATATTGACGTAAGTCGTTTAGCTCGCGGGCTGTTAATTGCGTGTTTGCGTGTCGTATCGCGATTGCTTGCGTGACTTATGTCCATCTGAGCAGTCCGCATCCCATTCGATGCACATGTCACAGCTTAATACTAATTCCGTTAAAGTGTTTGCAATTGGCCGCAAAGTTGCATCCATAGGATTCCACGCAGACAGCTTTTTATGCAAAGAGAGCCGATGTCCTATGTAATGCAGCCCTCGCTTACAAAGGTGTTCGCATTCGTCTGTTGAATGGATTGGCTCGTCTGACGAAGTCTCGCAATGAATATCCGAGATCAGAGCCGATGTAGAGTTCATTAACAGGTAGTGAAAAATTTCATGCGATTGTTGGAGTGTGCCAGATACTACTCTCTTCAATCGAATACAATTCAAAACGCATAGATTTATTTCTAAGACATGAATGCGACACTACGTGACCACATATACAAATTGCTGCCTGGCCAAAACAAGCAAATTACTAAGTCAGCTGAAGAAAAGTAAACTTTCTATCACGCAGGATGTCTCGCAACTGATGTGTATAAGATGATTTCATCACCACATTTAATCGTCTGCTTTGCGATGTACCGAATGCGCGGTCATGAATTTAGCAATTTCACTTTGAGGTTTGGGAGACTATAAATAAGACAAAAAAAATCTCGTTCCTTGCTGACCAACAATTTGCCATATCTGTATACGGGTATTATTCGACTAGCCATGTTTTGCCTCATTGACTGTTCCATCACTTTTATTTCGTTTGTACATCACAACATGAGAGTGTGAGCGATGTTCTGCTGCTGCACAATCGCAAATACAGCTATGTTGTGTTCGTTAGTCTATATGAGCACGCGATCGGTGTTGTGTTGAGGGTTAGAGCATTTTATGAGTTCGCTGTCTGCACTTTCGCAGATTTCTGCTTGCTATGCTTGCCATGGAGATGTCCGACTTGCATATCTGTGTCTGTATGTTTGTGCGTCCGGTAGCTTCGATTTATGACCAACAATTTAAGTCGTGAAATCGTGTGGGAACGTGTGCGCCACATGATCTTCCATGCTAATTTTGAAATTGACGTATCATTTGCTAAGTGAGTTATGAACAGTTGCAAGTGGAAAAATTTACATACATGCTGCTACCGCTGTGGTTGCGTCCAGGCCAATCGTAACGCAAGCAGATGGACAACGCCGGAAAAGCTAGCTGCACATATTTCCAACAGTCTCGACCGTTAGATCAACCAAAATTCAGAATGCTTATTCATACTATTAATATAACATTGAACACATTGGACAGCTGTGATTTCATCGATTTCGTCGTTGTCTCCGTCGATGCAGCTGGCAATTTTTCCATCTTTCTCGATCCTGAACTCGTCGCATCCAAGCAGTGCCGTGTAGACGTCGAAGGCCCATCTTGTTGGCAGTCTGCCGCGTTCTTGCTTTCCATATTCCTGTGGCCAGTAGTACATCGCCTGGTGGCCGGCCTGCTGGCGACGTAGGTTTCGGTTATTCGGAGTTCCTTCTCCTAGCCTTTCTTCTTCCACGAAGTACCTGCAAGGCAGCAGGGGCTGCGATCTTTTTCGGCGGATCGTACTCGCCGTGATGCGAAACCGTCATTGGGTAGTGTGACCATTTTTTANCCCTGATGAATTTCGCCGTCGGTTGGTTCACGCCTGCTTACCAACATATTCGCAGGCGACCGTCGCATCTGACTGCCCTTTCACGACCCTTCACGTATCGAGCTGAGCGGCAGGAAACACGACCGCTCAGCAACCGCCCAACGACACCGATCCTTCATCGCCCAACATTAATATAACAATGAGCTTAAATTTCAAGCAAATCAAGGACTTCTCGCCTACGTGCATTTTCTCCAGAAGGCATGCATCGCCCATAAAATGCGACTGGAGCGGTGCAAAAGAGCGAAATTGCCGGTCGCAGACGTTTTCGAGATTGAAACTACACCTCTACACAAATAAATAGAAATATATCTGTCATGACGTCGGCGTGATGCATTTTCTAGATGCAAATTTTGCGCTTTTGAATGGAAGTTTGCGAAAAAAAAAGCGCGTAAAAATCGTTTATAGATGGATTATTCGAGGAGTTAATGACCAGGATATGACCAGGACATCGTTGCTCATATTTTCTGCCAGCAATTGCTGAAACTATGGCATTAGACGAACAGAATTATAGAGACGCTAGCTTCGCTGGCACGTTTCTCTGCTCTATCTCGTTGGCAAAAATCAGATGAATTCATTTTCGTTATTGGGTCACCGAAGCAGTTTTTAGGCCCATATCTAGGCGTAATCCTCCGTAGACTCACCTTGGATATCGGCCACGTCAGCGTACGGACTGTCATGCTTCCCACTTCAGAGCTGTGGAACTGTTTACTTCAGTTGACGTTTCGAATAACTATTTCACAGCTAACTGCAACATATATACGAAATGTCATCATCTCCTTTGTGTGATTTTTTTTTCAAATTCAGTGACGAACAGTTGTTTTGGATCTTTAGGAGATTAGAGTGCACGTCGCAGTTCACCTCGCAGTACTCGCTCGCACGGCTAGAGCGGCACATGACGAGTGGCGAAGGGATGTCAGGAATGATAAAATTCGGGATTTCGTTCTTTTTCATCGATTTTAGCCGTTTTGCGATGGTTGCAAATGATGGAGCTAATATAATTACTCACTGTTAGGACGGACGTCCTCGATAATCACTTTTTCGATCTCTTCCAAAAGTTTTCTTCATGAATCGATGTTGTTGGATAGCAGTTTGGCGAATTTAGCTCTCTACAAACACTCATACGTTCAGGCTCAATTCACTTCCGATGCTCTCAACCTTTGACCAAATACTCATGAATTTGGGTCGGAATAATTTTTTGCATCCTTAGAAATTGGTTTACCGAGCCGCGTTTGATGTTTTTCGTCGCAAAAAGTGCTGAATTGAAACAAAAGTTTTTTTTGCGCATTTCATTGCGCAGATGTGATGTTTTGCCACAAGATACAAGTGTTTCTTCGGAGTTCATCTATCGGATATTATGAAATACGCCACTTTATGTAAATTTAAGAGGCTATTTGCACTGAAACGTATGGAAACATGCACTGAGGGCAGATTACCGTTCATTCTCCTCTTCACTCAGTGCTAATTTCTTGAACGTGTGTTGCATACTTCTATTGGCATAACCTATGCTGAACGAAGCTAAGAATTGCGTGACTCAAACGCAGTGATTTGTAACGTTGTTTGCCACATTGCAGACGGCAGTAAGTTGTGGATTTTCGCAGATAGTTTAGTGATTGTTAGAAGGCGAAATGTGGCAGTGGCACTTTTCAGTGGGGTCTATAATTCCATCGAATATTTTAAGTGATTATTTTGCAGAGCGTTAATGGAAATGAAGAGTCTCAATTTCTACAATCACGATACTTACTGCAGTGCAAAATGTCAAAGTCGTAATTATATCACATCAAAAAATTTTCCCAACGATATTCCGTTCAATCAGGATACTCTTCATGCAGCATCCGCTTCCAACAATTTCGACACGAATGAGAGTATCACACCGACGTAAGATTTGTCTATAATTTTTTTCTATATTTTGGCGTCGAAAAGGCCCTTTTTGTAAATGCCCTCATTCAGTGAAGCATCGTTCGATAAGTGAAACTTGTGACAAAGAAATGCACCTGGTTAGCCCATCGCGTATCGTCATTATTGAACTATTGATGAGGTGTTGAACTGATTTTGAGTCATTGTATTTCTCCTAGCCATAGCGTCGTTGGAAGTAGCAGTCCCACTTATATGCAGTATATCTGAGTTTCTATCCTTTTGTTCGCATTCCCGGTTGGGATCATTAAAGGACTTGATGTTGATGAAAGCAAGCAGCTAACATGCGCTTTCGGGTCACATTTTTACTTCTTGAAAGCGGTTCGTCTCCTCTTCAGAAGCCATCTCAGTTCTTTGGCCCCGAGAAAGTGATGCAGCATTTGAGTGGCTTGCTTCGTGAAATCGTTATAGGATTTATGAATTCTGCTGGCCCCACCCTTCCTTTATATAGTTTCGTTTACAGATGCGTCTAAATTATGTAACTGTGATGCAGATCGAAGTTTCGTTGATAAATATTTTTTCTCCCTTCCTCACAAAAGATCTCCTTCTTTTCGGAAATTAAGGCCTTCAAGAGATAATACCACTTCTTCCACATCTGTGGGATGAATGCTGAATGTTGATGGTGTTTGCGGAATGATATGATGATTTCAGTTCAACGGTCGTTTCTAGCAACTTGCAGCACTTCGTCTCACAGACGGCCAGCACTCCTGGCGCGTTTGCTTCGCTAGGTTTGTTCTTGTCTTTTCCTCCCAAGGCCATCTTTAACTTCCAAAATCTTCGCAGCAATGCTTTCTGAAAAATTATATCTGCGTTTGCTTCGTATGTGTCCATGTCTGTCACGTTTGCCAAGTGCACTCAATTGGAAGCCGCAACTATGTTTTGATGGATTTTGACGCTTACGATCTATAAAATAAGGCAAGTGGAGATCAATTTTTGTATTGTCTAATCAACCTTGAGATAAGTTATGCATCTTTGAGCTCTCTTAAGATTTTGTATGATTATTGATCTTTATGGCATCGCTTTAGCGCGTAGTGCGTGTTTGCCTATCTAATAGTTACTGCTCGTTGCTCAGGAAAGCTATTGTGGTCAGATTCGTTGACGCATCTTGCATCATGTGATTGCGTCAAGCTGCTTGCACGGTGTTATGAAATCTCAGACCATAGTATGATACTAATTGCTAATTCATCAAGCGCTAAAGAAGTTATGCGCATCATAACTCCTTCTAAATCTATGATTATGCCCTGTATTTTCAGGGATTGCGCACAGACTTTGACAATGGCTTTTTGCGATTTGTTAGGACCCGAAGAGGAAGATACTTTTTTTGCGGAGCAATTATACAAATGGCCGACCGTGCCGGGAACGAAAGGGGTGCCAATTTTTTAGGCATCCAAACAACCGGTTTCCTAGTGGTGGGAGCCTCGAAAGCGCATTTTGTTTCCACCTGCTTTAATGAGGTTCGTAAGCTTTACCCCCATTAAGCAGGCAGCGTTATTTTCAGGTTTTATGACCAAAGATCCAGCGATGTTATCTTCATTATTCAGTACGAATGGTATGAGGCAAGGTGAGCTGCCTCCGAAGCAAGAAGAAACAACGGATCGTGGTAGCTATTCGGCCGCAAATATCAGTCGTGCTATGCAGAGTCGTATGCTTATGTTGTTTAAAGTTATATCTTGATTATGATCGTCATTATCTGAATGGAGATTGCCGTTTCGAAATGGGAATTGAATGTAGGGAGAGGGAGAACACTAAAAGGGAAAACAGTTGAATGTTGTAGATCATTTCGTGATTCTGCAACGAAAGCGCAAATTTGCTGCGAACAAAGATGCGGTTCCGTTGGCAGAAAGTTTGCAGCTTGGGAAGGCGCAAGAAGGAACTCACTTTGGGAATTTCCACTTGCTTGTCACGTACTGTGTTCCACTTCATCAGCACTGCAAAAGTGCAACGCAGCTCAAATTCCGATGATGCAGAAAGGTGGTGGTGCGTCGAAATGCACGATAAACCTAAAAAAAAACACTGCATATCATCTCACAACGTAAATGAGAGAACGGAAGCATCAAAGATATACTTACTTCTTNACAACGTAAATGAGAGAACGGAAGCATCAAAGATATACTTACTTCTTAAACAGGTATATCTCAGGTACTTTCGTTTTCGAATATGCTCTCTCTAATATCTCATAATTTGCGCGCTATTTCCCGTGCACTCTTTCCCATTTGAATATCGTTCGATGGTCGGCTTGGCAGAGTCTCTTCAATTATTTTCGTGTCTGTCTTCCTGGAGTTATAGCTTACAGAAGGAAACCTTTCCATTCATATGTTAAGTCTGATAAAAGTGCGCTTATTTTTCATAAACATGTCCTTTAGTATTTATTCTACCTTCTTCGAGTTCCTTTTCCAAACTTGTGACACAGTGCGTTCGGTCGAGCTCCAGCAAGATCAGACTGAGCTTTCTCGCTATTCGTCGATTGCATTCAAACCGTCTGATCTATTTCTATAGCCTCTGAAGGCATCATAAATTCTTTTCCCTTCGTCCATTATATTTGGAAGTGCTATGGAACTGAGACTGTAGAGTAGTTTTCTTCATTCTGTGAATGAAGGAATAGGTGACTTTGCTGAGAGGTCTTAGATGGTCTGCTGAGGTCTTCAATGACATGCTGAGAGGTCATCAGTGACAAGAAACGTTATAGGATCCTAAGCGCATTGTCATGCAGAATATGTCAAAAGTAACTTTTCTCTTCAAATCACAAGAATAATGGGACGTTCTTATGCAAGCCTTGTTCATTGACGTTCACGATGTGTTATAGAACCGACGAGGTTTTGGACGATTATGAGTGATTTGGGTGTAATGGATGACATCATGGAGATGATTTTGAATTCCTTTGACCAGACAAGGCGGCTTGCGAGTATGGGAGCAGCACAACGCGACGTTGGTATGCTGTTAATTTAATGCTTGTTGCAATATTGCGGGTTCAAGAATGACATTGCTACATTCTCGTGTGCACCAGTTTTTTGTTTGAAACGGAGTTGCGGCTGTTGATTTGCAAGTTAATTTTGATATTAACGCAAGTGAGAGCTAATGTTGGCGACCTGTTAACAAGTTCATTGTACGTCTATGATGTTTTATTTTTACTATTTGATATAACGATGATCAA
>JAARMF010005024.1:0-12966 GCA_022844705.1 Toxascaris leonina
TAGTGCGCACTTGTTTAACTCTCTAAGAGGGCCGGCCGAAGTGTCGCAACCAGTCACGAGGTATATTAAGTGAAATCGTAATATGCGTTTGGAAAGCTGCCAAGGGATAGGGCCAGTTGCGGGATAATAGACAAAAGAGCGTTTCTAATGGATTAATGAAACAAAGACTGCGCGCCAAAAAGGGGCATATTTCAAATTAACAAAGAAAGCAGTCAAGAAAGGATCGGTGGTTTGAATTGAGCCACCGAGAGGGGGTATAAAAGGAGGCGAGATTGAATCGACGAGAACCGAGGGATCACTACGACTCGAATCGAGGAGTGATTTAGACCGGGTGGACGAAGGCTCATCTTTATTTTTCGGTAGTGTTTCGCTAGGGGCCTGCTCGTGGCCATGTATGTATTTGTGTGGATGTTGCTTATGTTGTTTATTGTGCTATTGAGGTTTCGTATTATCGCTCGTTTTCTCGCTTATCGTTGTTCGGTGTCACATTTGTGCGTTGTGAGCATCGTAACTGCGTTCGTGTATTAAAGGTTTAATTACCCAAGTTTGAGGGTCGCGCGCAAGTGTCAAAGATGCCACTCGGGTAGCTCCACTGCTGAACGCACGGAGCAATTGATATTGGACGCACTAAGTGGCCCGAAGCGGTGGCGTTGCTGGAGCGCAAGTGGCGGGGCCGGTGGACGAGTCGGTGGCAGTGAACTATTGGTGGACGAGTTGGTGGCCATGGATGGGTCAGTGGACTGGTCGGTGGCGGTGAAGTATTCGTGGACGAGTCGGTGGCCGGGCCAGGTTGCGGACGTTGGAGCGGTGACCTACGGCGAGCGGAGCGCGACAGGCGTTCAGAGGTAGCGGTCGAAGCGTTAAGCTAACCGGGAACGTTGGCGCGCACATAAGGCAGCAGATAGGACGAAAGCGATAACTGCACGGTTTCTTGTGATACGCTTTCCTGCTTTGTTTTTGACCCTTAGAGACTCAGTATATATTGCTGACTTCCTCCCAAAAAAGGAGAAGTCTTCATAGATGCCAAGGAATTGTTCGCATGTTTTCGTTGACCGGATGTTTTCACTTCNCGGTTCGGAGGAGGTCTCGTAAGAGCTGGTCTATTCTGTGGCAACTACAGCTCAGGTCATCGTAGCAAGCTTTTCAATAATCATGTCTTCGGCCGGCTTCCATTGGCAACTTGCGCTCACTACGGAAAGATTGCAGGGGTACTATATGAGTGGTCAGGTTATTCTGAGCAAGTTGAAAATGTGGGGAAGGTTGAGGTTCTGAAGTCTAAGATAAGGAGAGATCTGGCGTTGGTGGAGAGAGGTGTGGAGAAGATTGAGGCCATACATGCGACATGGAGAGAGTTTCTAGGCAACCTGTCGGGTGAGGCCCTTGAGAGGGACAGTAAGTTGTATGATGAGGAGTGCGCAGCACCCAACAACTTTTTGGAGGTAGCAGAGAAAGGAGAAGAGGTAGTGGCCTGTCTAAAGTGTACGCTAATGGAGCTACGCGATACACCAAAGACAGCACAGATCTCGGAGGTTAAGCAGGAAGGGAGCATAGGGGGGATGGATCTACCACTTGCTACCCTTCCGCAGTTTCACGGTGATCCTCTCGAGTGGAGGGGATTCTGGGACTCTTTTGAGGCCGTGGTAGGTAAGCAACCGATCCCCCAGTCATCAAGATGACACATGTTATAAGCTCTTTGCATGGTGAGGCGAAGGAGGCTATTGCTGGTCTCCCCATTACCAACGAGAGCTACCAAAAGCAGTAGAAGTCCTAAAAGAGAAGTTTGGGGATTCAGTCATTGTGAGAAGACATTTATATCGAACACTTCAAATGCTACCGGCATGCACAGAAAGAATGAGCGATCTGAAAAGATTCCATGAGGCCTTATCCAAAGCTTGCCGGCAGATGAAGACACTGAAGGAGTCACTCGATAACCCTCCATTAGTAATGTCGGTGCTTCAGAAGCTCCCGCCTCCCATTCTAGAGGAGATGATCAAAGACGAAACGGCTCAAGATTGGGACATGGAGCTAATAAAGGGAGAGCTAGACATGTATCTGAGGAGGAAGGAGGAAGTAGCAAGTCTGACTGACAATGACCGAAGAACGTTAGTTCGACCAGACCCCCATAGAACCCCTCCAAATTTACATTTGCAGCGACAGAGACTCACGGGTTCAGAGGTTGTGAGCTCTGCGGACAGTCCCATTCAGCGGATGAATGCATGATATACCGGAGTATAAGGGACCGCAAGCAGCGCATTCTATAACGCAATTTATGCTATAGATGTCTGCGCGGAGGACGCGTAATTAGGAACTGTAAGTTCGATAGACCACGTTTCTTTTGTCGCCGTAACCATCATAAAGCATTGTGCTCGTAAAGGGAAGTGGCTAATCTAGGCTGGCGCAGTCCAGTAGCAAAGAACCCCTTGCAAGTCAGCCTCAACAGCAACCGTTGACCGCTGGGAGGGACGCCAATGGTAGTGGAGATAGATCTCGCCTCCAACCATCACAGAGAAGATCAGATATCGCACCTCGGGTGGAGTGGGCATCCCAATCGGCGGTAGAAATGGCCCGCGGTATCCATGAGGAAGCGGTAGAAGAGAGACCGGGGAATAGAAGTCACAGTCCTCGTAGCATGTCAATAAACCGACATGCAAAATTCCGAGCCAATGCGGCGGTAATGGAAACGGTCGAAACCAACGGGAATCTTTCTCCCTCAGTTAACTCGTCCGCAGAAGCAGAAAACACCATTGAGGGAGATTCCGGGTGTAGTTCCGGGCAAGGTACCAAAGTGTATCTGCCAACTGTCCGTGTAGAAGTCTATAATCCAAATGATAAGAACGGCTCTACACTCGTAACATACGCACTTTTTGACACCGGCTCGCAGCGTTCCTTCATTTCATCGTCGCTAGCAAAGCGACTCAGTCTGAGTCCAATTATGTCGGAAATGATTTTGCTGGCCACCTTTGCGACTAAACGGTTGAAAAAGGTCGAGTCTCAATTGATGCACGTCGGACTTCGGTTGAGAGAAGGGAGAACACAGGTGATAGAAGTCAATGTACTGCCCAGATTAGTTAATGAGTTGGTCTGCCACACATAGCCCCAAGGAGAACAGGGAGGAAAGAGTCTGGGCAAGGAGTTGGTAGTTGCTCCAGAAATCCTGATAGGATCTGATCTTTATTGGGAACTCGTAAGAGAGGCAGTTCCTGAAAGGCTTGCGAACAATTTATATCGTATCCCGACAAAGTTGGGATCTATGATAGGGGACGACTGGAAGAAGGTCAGGATCGCGAGATAAGAGTGGGAGATCAAGAAATGGGCAGTAGTCTACAAGTGAAGTTGACGACTATGCTGAGTGAGCAGAGAATGGAGGAAGACTGGCTAGAAAGGATAGCGACTCGGGTGAGTACCTGGAGGAAGCTAAAGGGCGTGGTAGCTTATATCCTTGGGTTGAAAAAGATTGGGAATGAACATCGGAAGCGACAGGCTCTGTTAAGCATGGAGGAACTCCAGAAAGCGGAGAGTAAGATTTTGGGGACACTGCAAAATTCCCAATTTCGTACGTTGAAAGAAGCTCTACGGTGTAACAAGCCGCAGTTGAGGAAGAAGTTAGGAGTGATAGATATAGACGGGTCGTTACAATGCAAGAGCAGATACGAAAACGAAGATATCGCCGCACAGACTAGATGGCCCATTTTGCTCCCCTCCAAACATCGAATCACGCAATTGATAATCGAAGAGGCGCACAGGAAGAAATTTCATGAGGGGCTACAGAAAACGTTATGCGACGTCAGAAAGGATATTGGGTACCAAAAGGTAGGGCGGTAGTAAAAAGAACGCTAAGAAGGTGTTTGTTGTGCGGAAAGCACGAAGGAGGTTCATTCGCCTTACCCACCATACCTCCTCTGCCCACAGATAGGACGAGACGAGTTTTCCCCTTCCAGCACACTGGAGTAGATTACTTCGGCCCCATACTAGTGAAGGATAAAGGACTGGCGTCGAAAATCTGGGGGTGCCTATGGACGTGACTGGTCACCAGAGCTGTTCATCTTGACATAGTTAGCAACCTGGGCGCAGAACATTTTATCCCGGCCTTCCGGAGATTTGTAGCTAGAAGGGCTCTCCCGTAGAGTATTATGTCGGACAATGCAACAACGTTTACGGCTGCGGGAAAGATTCTGGTGGATGAGCGTAGGAAGAAAAAGCGGGAGGAGGGGATGGTCCAACACGGAGCAAAAAAGGGGTTGCCATGGGACTTCATAACCAGTCATGCTTCCTGGAAAGGTGCAGTGTATGAAAGAATGGTCGGGTTGGTTAAAAAATCACTCAGTGAAGCAGTCGGACGTAGGGTGCTAGGTGTTGAGGAGTTACAGACGTTGCTTTGTGAGATCGAAGCAGTAGTAAACAGTAGACCTGTCACATACGTATACGAAGATAATCATGATGGAGAGGTCATAAGACCAATTGACCCGAAGCAGAGGTAATCGCCCTCCAAGAGAGGTACAAGATGGGCCTGAGAGTGCTTGCTAATTTCTGGAGGATTTGGCTGGGTGAGTACCTACTAAGCCAACGGGAACAGCAAAGAATGGAACATATGGGGTCGCGTAAGGTAGTACAGAGGGAACCAGAAGTTGGAGAAGTGGTGGTTATAAGTGATGAAGGGACTCCACGCGGGCAGTGGAGAATGGGCCTAATCATATCCGTCAACAGAAGTGAGGATGGTAGAATAAGATCAGTTGCGCTACAGACACCCGAGGGTGGAAAGTTAGAACGGCCGTTAAGTAGTTTGCATCCACTGGAAGTGAAGATGAGTGAGACGTTAAGAGGCCAGGACCAAGGAGGTGACGAGTCACCTACCGCATCCCAGGATGTCCCAAACCGGTTAGAGCTGAGATCAAGAAGCATAGCGAGAGTGCCATACAAGCAGAAGTAGGACAGATCGTTTTCGTGAATTTTTCCATAGTGCGCACTTGTTTAACTCTCTAAGAGGGCCGGCCGAAGTGTCGCAACCAGTCACGAGGTATATTAAGTGAAATCGTAATATGCGTTTGGAAAGCTGCCAAGGGATAGGGCCAGTTGCGGGATAATAGACAAAAGAGCGTTTCTAATGGATTAATGAAACAAAGACTGCGCGCCAAAAAGGGGCATATTTCAAATTAACAAAGAAAGCAGTCAAGAAAGGATCGGTGGTTTGAATTGAGCCACCGAGAGGGGGTATAAAAGGAGGCGAGATTGAATCGACGAGAACCGAGGGATCACTACGACTCGAATCGAGGAGTGATTTAGACCGGGTGGACGAAGGCTCATCTTTATTTTTCGGTAGTGTTTCGCTAGGGGCCTGCTCGTGGCCATGTATGTATTTGTGTGGATGTTGCTTATGTTGTTTATTGTGCTATTGAGGTTTCGTATTATCGCTCGTTTTCTCGCTTATCGTTGTTCGGTGTCACATTTGTGCGTTGTGAGCATCGTAACTGCGTTCGTGTATTAAAGGTTTAATTACCCAAGTTTGAGGGTCGCGCGCAAGTGTCAAAGATGCCACTCGGGTAGCTCCACTGCTGAACGCACGGAGCAATTGATATTGGACGCACTAAGTGGCCCGAAGCGGTGGCGTTGCTGGAGCGCAAGTGGCGGGGCCGGTGGACGAGTCGGTGGCAGTGAACTATTGGTGGACGAGTTGGTGGCCATGGATGGGTCAGTGGACTGGTCGGTGGCGGTGAAGTATTCGTGGACGAGTCGGTGGCCGGGCCAGGTTGCGGACGTTGGAGCGGTGACCTACGGCGAGCGGAGCGCGACAGGCGTTCAGAGGTAGCGGTCGAAGCGTTAAGCTAACCGGGAACGTTGGCGCGCACATAAGGCAGCAGATAGGACGAAAGCGATAACTGCACGGTTTCTTGTGATACGCTTTCCTGCTTTGTTTTTGACCCTTAGAGACTCAGTATATATTGCTGACTTCCTCCCAAAAAAGGAGAAGTCTTCATAGATGCCAAGGAATTGTTCGCATGTTTTCGTTGACCGGATGTTTTCACTTCACGCTAATCGTGGCAGTCCTTCTGTCATAAGTCTCCATTTGTTTTGGATTTCGTATCATTTCTTCAAACTAGAAATTGGATAACCGGATCGCATTCGTTCATGACTCTTGATAATGAGACAAAGGAATAACCCCCTCCATTGACTTTGGAATGTATAAATAAAACCTTGCACGGATTATTGTGAAATGAATTATATAGACTGTTGAGCTGAAGTATGAAAGATTATTTCACCTGCTATGTGAGAATAGTCTATCGGCTATAAGTTGTTTATTTTCGTTTCTCTTTCAATATTACCTATTTGAAAACAAGCTGTGAGAATGAAAAAGAAGTAAAACGCACTCGAGGTCTACAAACGCAATAAAAAGATGAATCACAGACTTGAAAGTGAAATATCGCAAGTGACTGCTGAGTTGCATTCGTTAGTTCTCTCTGAAACGCAATCGACCACTCACAATTTTATTCTCGATGAACGAGCAACTCGGTATCTCAAGTGTATATTCGTCATCGGCCATTATTATCACGTCACCCTGCAATACGATAATCAACAACACGCTCATCTATTGAAAAAATAGTTGTTTCAATTAGATGTAATAACTCGCGTATATCGTTAATTCTTAAGCATAAACCGGGGAGTTTATTCGAGATGATACGATACTCGTTTCAATTAGAGGTTTTGAAATTTATTCCTAATTTTAGAGAAATATTCGTATTCTATGCAAAGTGCTGTCGGCACCCGATAATTTCGGGGAAGAAGATGATAAAAAGTTCTATCAGTGTATAGACTGAAATTGAGAAAATTATGAGCGGAATTTATGTAGGGATTCCTGGAAGAAATTTCCTCACCTTAAGTACAACGTTACTTCCGAAATATACGTCACCGTCCACGGTGAGTCGAATGAGATCGGCCAAATGTGGTATGGAAGGGAGACGTCGTTGGAATTCAGAAAGCAGACTGAAGTGTTTGGAGAGTTTGATTGTTGGCTGATAGGGAATGGGACGGTGAAGACGAAGTCGCAGTCGGTATTCAGAATCCATCTCGTAGATGTCACTCATGATGGCCAATAAATCCTGCGTTTTCTTGACAGGAAGAAATCGCGAACGCGGCACTCGGATACCTCAAGTGCTCGTAAATTTAAAAATCCGAACTTTCAGAAAGTGCACCTCTGTATAGATTACGGCATTCAAGAAATTCACTAGCAGTGCTTCACAATGATTCATCACCGGTCACTTGGCATCCATCTTGTTCAAATATCTCTCAGAAATGGCCAAGGTATTGAATCAAAAAATTAAGTCTCAATCGAGTTTCGAACTTTGGATTAAAATTTTCACCATCGGCCAACCAATTTTATCAATCTTTAACCAAAAATTTCTGAATTTTCTGGCGCTTTCAAGTGTTCATAACTAATAAAGAAGACTTGCAATCGAAACTAGAATTACTGTGTTGTACTATACGCTTCGATTGGTCCCATCAATAGACGTGTACTCATACATTAACATAAAATAGCCCAAAACTGGTTTATAAAAGAATGGAATAATCTTCTATAAACCGCAAACAATTTTGGCCTATTGTCATATATAACAATTTTAATTGCATTTCCATTAGCTAGATATTGTTTATTATTGAGTGTTTCGATGACAATGAACAATTAATGTGTATGGAAATGAATTCCCTTATAAATGGAATAGAAGTGAAACAGAATAGTTCCATATTTACACAAGAATAGACAAACGCATCAAAGTAACACTGCAGGCACACACAATGCTTCGAAGCAAATCAACTTTTAACGATCGACTTACTGTGTGCAGAATCGAAATTGCGGATCGCACCACCTACTGATGTCTCGAGCTGTATCACATTTTCGCCACTCGCCAATTTCTGAAAGCAATAAATAGCCGTTTCGATCGGCCAATGCAAAATCTTATCAGCTTCGTGATAAGTTTAATATCAAAGATAAATGAATAACATCAAAAACTATAAACCTAAAGCGTGAACGCTTTCTATTTAATTTATATCTGCCATAAGGTCGAACTGTTGGACTCGAGATGTGCATATAAATAAGACAAACCATTGTAGAATAAAGAAAGATAAAGAAAAGTGCAAGAATTTGAGTGGAGTTTCTTTGAAGGCAACAATCACATAAACCTCAGAATCTGTTCCACAGCATGAAGAGCTTATCATTCCTATTTACCTGTGCCTATCAACAGATAATGCCTATCAACGGATAACTTGATGACTCTAGTATAGAATATAAAGCACCATTACGCCAAAAATTAGTCATTATATAACTCCTGATGAATATGCTTAATTTCGATAGATTTGTTTAGACGAGGAAAGAAAAACTTTGAGATGACAAATCAAGCTGGCATTTCCCCAAGTTTTTCTGAGTAGCTTTTCTCTCGAAACATGTGTAATAGAAAAACAATGACTAATACAGGACGTAATAAGCTCTGTGACGTTTTTTTTTTTCAAAAATGCATGAAATGACTAGAAAGCAGCTGTTAGAATAAATTTCAAAGAAAGCATCCGGTATGCTGAGCAAGTCAGTGAAAGCCTTCTTTCCTGTGATTCACTCCCATCAGTCGTCTTGTCAATATCTTAGTGAGTCATCATCGTTTAAGCTATTCCTGAGATCGAAGCAGTGAAAAGCCTAAGAAAAACGCTCCTTTTTCACTCACGAAATGTATCATTGAAATTATACATGAGAAAAAAGTTTCATATTCAAGCCCACTTCCGCCCCTGGAAAGACAACAGCCAAATCATACTCTTGAATGGACTCGAAACCCACCCCCCTCCCCCACCCCCTCTTCCACCTTCTCACCTTCCACATCAAAAATGGAGGAAAAGATTGTGAAGCATCGTATGCTTAAAAGAGTTAGCGAGTGAAGAATCATACTGACAATAAGTACTTTTTACACAGTGGCAGCGGATTCTATGAAGTATGCCAACAATAAGGAAAGAGCGCACAACAGTTCATTCGTGCCCGAACTGACCGAGTGAGCTTTCAGGAAAAATTGATAAATCGATTGTAAAGTGCGGATATAATTTCAAGTATTTTTAAATGACAAAAGCTCGTTTCAATATTCGCATATGCACTTGAACGACTACACTCACCAAATGCTATCGCCCAATTAATAATATCAACCGAATTTCGTGATTTAACCTTCAGAAGCTATCGCATAAGCAGATAGACATATGCATACGTTCAAATACACACATATGGAGGCTCAGATATGATATCACTTCAATGCAAATGAGAGTTCTCAAAAGCACATGGAAGCATATTCGCACACAGAGACGATCAACCACAGAGGGGAGTGATGCTTGATATTCATTTGAAATTAATATTAGGTGAACCTTTCTATTAACGATAATCTCCATTTTCATTGTCGATAAGCGCTCTTTAACACTGATCAAATTCACCCAAATGTTGTTCGTATTGAATGTTCTGAAAAGGAAAGAAATTAATCTCGGAAATTTTGCGACAAATCAGTGGTATTCTATGAAAAATGCTTTTAAAAAAGGGAGAAGTATAATGTGAATGAATAATGCAATCGCCGGCGATTATCGCTGCACTCTCCCTAAAGGAATCTGAATACAATTGGCACCACACCATCTATGCGAATAAATTAACCTTCATTGACTGATTTCTGCAATTTGATGAGCTGACCAGAGAAACGGATGGGAAGTTGCGAAAATAAAGGAAAAAGCCTTATTTCCTCTTAATGTGAAAAAATGAAAGTTTTTGATAGGGGTTTACGAAAAAAAATGTTGAACTTATAAAAAAACAGTTGCCTTTATGCACACTTTATATGAATGGGATTTTTATATTTACGATAATTAGCAAAAAAAAAAAGATTACATTATAGGCCTACTTGAATGTACGCATCGAACAAAACTCCTCCACGTTTGCTTTTGGAACTTGTGGCATTTCCAAATGCATCAAGCGCCCATTTATTTCGATTAATGTACCACCCTGAAATTTGCTCTTAATAGGACGTCACTTTCGAATCATACCTCACTCAAAATTTTTCAGTTCATTTATTTATTTGAACAACTTGAGGCGAGGGTGGAGGGTGGGAGGGGGGGGGGGGNTTTTTGTAAATCAGTTAGATGATCAATCAGTTGGTTGAATTCAATCAATATCCGCAGTAAACATATATTGGAAAGCAAATCAATCATCTAACGAAAAGAGTGCATTTATAAATGAGAACATTCATAACATTCGGTTATATCACTCAACATTTAAAGAGATATTTCGCAGATTATTACCTTCGCAGTTCTTTTTTCATTAGCAATTGCAATAATGTTTTCAGTGCAATTTAGAGCAAACACAATGAATTTCTTTAGATGAGCACAATTTGGAGTCATATTCAAAAAGCAGTTTAATTATCAGAAATACTATCAGAAATGCAGTATAAAAACCGTCAATAAAACCAACAATTTCATTCACTTCAAAATCCTTTAGAGTAAAAAGAAATATTTTCAAAAGGCATCTACCGGTAATAAGCTTCCGATTCTTTACGGTATGCAACAAACCTTCGTATCAGCCAATGTCTTTTCAGTGCATTCCATCGCATATTCAGTACCTGAATCCAACATAAATTTCGCTATACGCAAATCAGCCGTTGCACCTGTGTTATCGATATTCGATATGAAACAAATGTTTCGTCCATTGGAGATGAGCTCATCCAAAATGCCAGTGAGATGCATCGATTGGAATATATTGCCATGACCAGGTGGGTACCAACTGCAAAAAAGGCACAAACAATCGAAACACACCAATAACAAATTTCAGAAGCATTTCATTTCCTCTTTGAGAAGGAATATAACATCAGACTAAAATACCTACAATTTATAATAAGTACTGAGGACTCTTTTCTACTTGTACGTTTTTCGTTTCCATCCATCAAAGGTGCATTGCTGTTAATATTCACTTAAAGAAGGCAATTCATATATGGTTCATAAATGAGGATAAGCACCTCACAACTCATCCTCATTGTCACACATTGTGTCGCCTTCCAGACAGCCAATTTCTCCTCTCTTTTGGGAAATAAAATTGAATCCAAATTTTCTTTGGAATTCATCTAAAGAGACGAAGTTGGATCAGAAATTATTTTAATCAATTGTTTATACAAATCATAAAAAATATTTCACAAGATAATTTTTGAAAGAGAAGCCGCAATTACTGTGTGGTCTGAAAGACCTTTCAAAATGACTAGCCAGCTTCGACAAAAACGATCATCCGACAATTTCAAGTCAAAAATCCTCTTATAAACATACCCATCTGACATCCTGTCATTGGGACCCGATGGGACAGGTAGGAGTGTGTCGGCGAAAATACGTGGACATTTGCTTTGTATGAATGAGCGTAGCTTCACCCCTCTCTTTTCGAGAGCGTTAGCCGTTGGCTGTGCTGTATTAAAACTGTCCATTAAGATTAAAGGCACATCACTGCCATATTTTGCGTTTAGTCTCTGAAATGCTTCTCCTTAACACCGGTAGGATGCAAAACTGTAGAGATATGATTGTAGGATGTATTTGATCAAGGGCCTCCTCATTGAGGACAATGCTTATCTAAAGCTGTAAATAATCATATATTATCATTTATCCATAAACGTTATCAATGCATGCCGTTTCCAGTTCCATTAGGGAGCAGAACGGAGAATGGGACGAGGGAAGGAGAAGAGGGGGAACAGACGAGGCAAAAGATGGGATAGAAGGAAACCAGGGCATCGGACAGGATGGAACAACACCTCACCAAACGCCACCACCAACCATGTTGCCACTAGAACTCTCACCTACATCAACATTCATTTTCAACAACAGATATCGCTGATAAGCTGCAAGGTGGAATTCGCTAAACAACAAACAAACTCTACGGAAGTCGCTGACTCGCTAACTGTGAGCCCAATTAGGGGAATCTCATGCACGGAAACCGTTTCCATTCCAACAAACCTCATTCTGTTTAATGGCAAAATCCAGAAATGTCAGTCCATCGCGTACGGTGATCAACGATTTGGGTGTTGTACAACCCATCGTTGTTCCGAGTCCACCGTTCAATTTAATGACACATAAATGCTTCAGAATAGTCTCGCGATCAGTAGCTTCACATTTGGGTAAGCTGTCGTAATCGATATGCTTTTCAAGCGGTTTCATCTTCGACCAATCGATAGTGGCTGGTTCGTTGAGGAATTGATTGAATAAAGAAGCGAATATGGCTGCATCTTGCGCAGAACGCTGCAAGGAAGACAGCTTGCTACCAGGGAGAACGGAAGGACTTTCCAATAAGGAGAAAGCTGAGTGCATTTTGGTTATTTCATTTGCTTGCAAAAGGCTTATTTTTTCTGATTATAACTTAATGGAGGAAAACATTACAAATTAAAAAAGGCTACTTGAGATGCTTGAGCAAAACAAATTTTGATGCCATTGCCTATCATGATACGATCCATTCTTCACTACCAAACACCAATTCCAGAGAGCATTTAAATTGAGGATTGAAGCCGACATCGAATTTCTCTCAGTTTCTTCTCAGGTTGCCACAGCCACGCAACGACTCTCCTCCTCCACCATTACGAATGCAAAAATATTTACCGTATAACCTCCGATAAATCTCCATTCTCATTTGCGTTCATCCAAAATCCACGAATTTTGCTTCATGTCATAGTGTTGACGTTATCCTTCAGACGGAAACTGACTAATGACAGCAGACAACAATGAAGGAAGAATGACGTCAGTTATTTACACGAGAGGAATAGCATTGCGAATGTCGACTCGTAACACAACTCTCGAGGCAATTTCATGCAAAAAAAAACGATCGAAAATGAATCGTTGAGTTTCGGTGATAGGATTGCTTTATTGATGTTTGGTCTAATAAACATTAATGCTCGAAGATGAAGACAAAGAGAATGGATGAAGGGAGAGGGGGGAGACGATCAATGGGTT
>JAARMF010005026.1:0-12962 GCA_022844705.1 Toxascaris leonina
TCGTTTTTTTTCCTGGAAGTATTCGAATATTGAGGGTTTGTTTAATGTTGAAATATCATGGCGATCGTCTATCGAATCGACTACATATGAAGAAGCAGAAAATGTCCAGAATCATTTCGAAAACACTAATGACAAACGAATATTAAACAGATAATGATCTAAATATCTAATCTATGATGTAATAGCCTATGACATACGTTGATAAGTGATAGTGATAAGCAAAAAATGATACTGACAAGCAAAAAACAACAACAACAACAACAATAACAATAACAAATTTTTTAAGTGAATAAACTCTCTCTTATCGATGTTTATTCGAATTTCCACTGAATCCTTCAGAATATTCGATTCAGTCATGCTAAATTTTTGCTTATATCTATCAATCATTTCAAAAAAAAAAAATTATTTTACGAAACAAATATGGGCTAAAGTTGCTAAGAAGCAAGCATATTTCGATGAAAGCAATCAAAAATTTTGGGTATTATCGTAGAGGTTAGAAACAACGACAACAGTATCGATTCGTATAAAAATCTATGAGTACGAATTTGAAAAGTCATTTCCGATTAAAATCACTTCAATGGAAGTTGTTGTTGTTGTTGTTGTTTTTCGTATATAACAAATATTCAATTTATTTCTTAGCCTCAGGGCATTAGTGATGAGCTTTTGGGATACCTAAACAATATTCAGCAACACCAATATAATAAACCATTTGTGCGATACCAAATAATGGTGCCATAACCATCATACGACATGCAGCACCTTTAAATAATGCTCGAGTGCCTTCCAATTCAAGTATTTTCCTGTAAGAAAAAAAAAGGAAAAGGAAATGTAAAAAAATTCGAATTAATAGAGCTAAGAGAAGAAGCTAATAGTATACTTTCCAAAAAAAAAAAAGAAATTTCAGATTTATTACTATGGAAGTATTTAATAGCAAAATGATGTTTTAATTGATGCATTCATCCACTGAGGCTAAATAGTGAGCTGAGGAACAGCTGAAAAATTACCCACGTCGAGCAAGAGGTGAGCTGGGTTGGGGGGGGGGGGGGGGGNNNGGAGGGGAACTGATATGAAAATTCCACGATACACCTAACAAGAATAGATTTCAGGATACGTAAACCATAATTTGCATAAGATCGGAAACATTTTGTCCACAGACTTTGTCCAGAGAATATTTTGTCCAGAAAAACTGTAGTGCTCATTATATGAAAAATACTCATATTCATAGCAGAGTATTGTGTGAATTCGTGCGAATATTTTCGAAAAAATCCTCAACTTTACTAATTTTTTCTTAATCAATAATTGATTTTTCTTAATCAATAAAATAAATGCTTTATATATAAGCCGATTTTTTAGTTTTTTTAATAATAATCGTTATAACGCCAATATAAAACTTACACAAAAGCATCGGCGATATTCCTGTATTTTATTTCACCTGCTCCACGATTAATTAGTTGCATTCGAGTTTTGATCACTGAATAAGGAGAATTTAGTTAATCGTCAATGATGCTGGAAAATAGATTATAACTGCAATAATTCAATTCATTTACTGGTGCAGAGATAATTCTTAGGGCGCAAAGCAATTGACCTCGTGGGATTTAGAATTTTCTACGGAGGAGGGGGGGAGAGGGGGAGAGAGAGGGGGTGGGGAGTGGGAGAGGGGATGTGGAAATTTGGGATGAGAATAGAGAGGAAATTCTATGAAAAATGCAGCCGCGTATATGGGCATAAAAACAACTAGAAAGTGCTTATTATGCCGAATTTTGGAGCAATATTGGAGCAAAATTCCTTTTTTCTCATCTTCTAAGCAAAAATACCACATTAATATTCTCCTACTTTGGTACTGCATCAAATTCTACGGCGAACTAAAGGTGATCGAGAAGATTTGAAAAAAAAATCTCTGCAAATATTTCAAAATTTTTTCCACTTTTCCATTCTCACTAAGTTGTTTATTCATTGACTTAATAAAAAAAAATTCATTTCTCTTACTTTACAACTAAGAGTATGCGCTTTGATTTTCTCAACTAATTTCCACTAATATCATTCCCTTCATCATCGTCGAGTAATTCCACTCCTTTATAATTCAAGATTTCCATCTTCCTTCTTCTTCTTCTTCAATTTTTTGCTTAATCACTACCAATTGAAATGCTCTTGGCATCCACTTCTCTAAAAAAAAAAAGTAGGCACTCTTTGAAGAGTTAAATCGAATTAGAAGATTTTATATCCTCTTGCTTTATTGCCTCATAATTTATACGACTCTCAGGTTTATTTGTCACCTCCATGTAGATTTTTTTTAACGAAAGCTATTGCACACGCATCTACACTAATATTTCCAATGACTACCGTTCTCTAAAGGTGTATTCACGATACAAATGAATAATTTCAAATAAATAAATATATTTATTTATTTATTTGTTTATTTATTTATTTATATTTACCTATCGAAATAGGTGGAAAACAGTACTGAAAGATGTTGACGAATAGTACAAAATAACGTTAATATAGAAAGCTCAATTGTTTAGCTTCATATAGATAAGCTTAAACAACGCAATTTTTCTATACCATCTAACGGCGTAACGGTAAATGATGCGAATGCAGCCGCCATTAGTCCAGCAATAAAAGACGCATAGAAAACCGCATCACCACTGGCATCAGTTGATCGTGGACCCTTGAATTAATAGACACTAAACTTTAAAGCATTTAATAAATGTATTTGTGAAAATGTTTTCTGAAAAAAAAAATTATGAAAATTATGAAAATTAATGAAAATTAATATTTTTCTAATTGCAAACTATAGTTGCAAATTGCTTAGCTAAATTTGAATTTCATGAATAAAACGCCATTTCTCTATGGGAACTTCCTTATAGGTTTAGAAAGCTTGACGCGACAAAATGCACTCTTCTAAATATTCTTAAACGCTTAATTGAATTTTCATCTCGAAGAGTTCAATGAAAAAACTAACAATTGCTGATTTACTAATAAATACTCTTCTTGAATATATTTTTATTCTAGAGTGTTTGTAATTTATTTTATTTATTTACTTATTTACTTACTTATTTTTTAACAGTAGGGGTCGATGGTTTCTCGATCTATTTGGCGATTTCCTATTGCTAGATTTTCTCTGCACCATGAAAATGAGATAGCACTAACAAAATCTTCAAGATAAGCGAATAATGGGAAATATATCGTCGAGAAGGTGACATCACGTGCCATTGTTGGTCCAACACCTTTATATAAGCCAGCAATTCCTCGGCTTCGTAATAAATCCATTGTTAAACCGATAGCGGTCATCTTTTTTGCATTTGCCATCGCTTCAATGATCGAGTTGATAGGACAAATCAACAAAAATCATCAACGAATTTCAATTGTTAGCACAAATATTTGAGTGAAAATCAAACATTCTTTTAAGCTTAAAACCTCTCATTTCGCCAATAAAAATCCCTTCCACTAATAGCTAAATATTACACCTTTCACTCATTGATCTATTGCAAATGTTCGACCGCAACGTTTCAAACAAATCGCAGCAATTTTCAAATTCCCCATCACAAACCTCATCATCTAATGATCCGACTCCGATTCCGATTCCAATTCCGACTCCGACTCCGACCCAAAACCCAATCAATCCATTGCGATAGAAAATTAGACGTTCAGTGCTGTTTTCGCTAAATGCGCTAAATTCGGGAACGAAGATCCAGCACTTAAGTTGCTAAAGTTTGCAGCTTTTTTTTTCTCATTGATAAAATAAGCGCTAGCCAAGATTTGCTTTTAATCAATCGCCATATTAGCAACAATTTCTTGCTTTTTTCAATTCTAAGTTTAAGCTTTTAACTACCGACCACCACTTCACCATCACAATTTTCCATCGATGGCGCGCAGATCGGCGAATTTACTTCCTATCGTGATTGCTCATTTCTAGTGCCATTTTAGTGATATTTTCTAAGATCCAACATTTTAAAAGCTAAAAGACTGCAATATTTTTGGAGATTACAATTTGAAACATAAGCAATTTGCATTGCTTGCCGCAAAAGGTGCTCTTGTGTTATTCAGGTAGCTCAGCTTTAGTTAATACTAACGACCGAATGATATCATCTCAAATTCATTGATATCGTTTTAGCAAAAAGTTTATACGCCAAATTGGCCAATAATATCTTTGCTCTCGAATATCATCTAATTATGTGGAAAATTTTTTTCCAAATTGACCCCCCCCCCCCTATGTTGTGTGTTTTACTAAACTTCTTGCATTTGGAAAAAATCTGACAATATCGTATCTGATCATATACGATATGCATGTGTGTGTTTTCGTTTATTCGATAATTTCACAATGAAAATCTGAAGGTGCACCGAAGAAGAAAAAACCATTCCAATCTCTAGCCGAATCTCAATACCATCAACGATGATTAATTATATTGATTTCCCAAATTGCTCTATTAACTTCGAAATAGGGTTGCTGAATGCTTAAAAAGTAATGTGGCTTTAAACAATCGATTGTCTTAGCATTTCAACTAACTATTCTAGAGTGAATAGCAAACCCATTCGAATTATTAGATAGATCTTCTATGAAAGATTCTTATCAGCGATCGATCCAACTGAAATGCTATCACATTTTAGCTATTCATGTATCGTCTATGACAATAATGCTTTTGATGCATCCGTTCAACGAATTCCATAAATGCGCTCATATTTTGGCGTCTTCTGCATTCACTCTAACAAATCGATTGCTCATGTAAATTCCGATCGAAATAAATGAAAAAAAAAGAAGGAAAAGCGATTTTTCAGTTTTTTTCTTGAGATTATTAAATTTCATAATATTTACCAATAAGAGATATAATTTACTCAATAATGTGCTCATATCTTAATCCATAAAATTGCTTATAAAGTCACCTTTTCTTGTGTTTTTTTCCTCTTTTTTTCTGCATTTTCCATTTTTGGGCTTCTTTTTTTCCCGTATTTTTTTAGCCCGAACTTTTGTAAAGCACTCCTTATATGTGTATTTGCGGGGACTATCGATCAAGTTCCCCAAACTCTGGTCAACAATTGCCAACCAAGTGAGACTTCCGGAAAAAGTAGACACGAAAAAATATTCACTGATGTCGACATTACAAAAAAATACAAAAAATACATAATACAAAATACAAAATACAAAATACAAAAAAGTATTCATAAAAAAACACATCGATGTTATGTCGCCTTAATTGACTTTGTAAATGAACGTTTGATCAAGAGTGCAAAAATTCAATTCTACATCAAATGGGGCAAGAAGAAACAAATTTGACCTCAAAAATTTAATGGAGACTCTCTATCGATAACCCGTACGATGCATGACAAACATCTAAGAAGCTACAGATAGAGGTCATTTGATTGGTTAAGCTACAAACATGATAGAGGTCAAGTTAAACACAAGTTTAGTGCGTAACACTTATTAGTTCTCATCGCCTTAGTAATTGCGATGCGCTACTCCAAATTCCAAAAACACGTCCAAGCGATCCGTCCTTTAGTCGTCTCATATTTTCCGCACTATTTAACGTTCACAAGAAAAGCTCGCAAGTAAAGCTTACCTTGAGTACGTCCAGCATCTTGCATTTGAATTTTTAGTAGTTCCATTGGTGTTGTGACAATAATTTGACATAATCCCGCACCACCACCGGCGATCATACCACGCCAAGTTGATAGTTGCTGCTGGCCAGGAACACTCAATCGATATCGAAAGAAGTCATTAGCGACGAGTTTAATAGCCTTTTCGGGCGTTATTAGCACTAGATTAACGCCACAACCTCTATACATTGCACGAAATTTCGGCATAAACGATGTCCCACCACTTTGCCATGTTTGTCGTGCACAATCGACACTGAAATACTCCCTAGAATATATAAAGATGCTTCCGCATTAAGCAATATTTAATTAATGAGTGATATCGTAACTATTGAACAATATCACTTATATATATTTTCAGATCATGAAAGCCTCATAGAAGTCCTATCCAGAATCGAGACTAAAATTTCTGACTCAACGAATTTAGCACTTCATAGTTCCTTTTCAAAGTATTCTACCCATGACGGCGCTCCTGAAAACCTATAAAAAAGCGAGAAAAAAGTGTCAACAGTGACGGGAATGAGTAGAGGAATTATACACATATGTTGACAGATGAGGATTCAAGTAAGAATCATTTCCGTTTATAGTTCACACGATGTCGAAATCAACGAAACTGAGATCAATCAGGTCTTCTATCAAGATCAATCAGGTCTTCTAACCATTTATAGCTGTTTTATTTTTTAGATTATTCAGATGAAATCGGATTCGAACCGATGCTGCCCTTTCCCTCAAATGTTTTCAGCTCTCCTCAAATAGGATCATACTAGTATTAGTTACAACTTTAGTATGAAGAAGAGCAAAGAACAAGCGAACAGTGAGACTCGAACGCTGATCTTTGCTTGTCCATCTTAGGGCTGTTGCCTATATCTTTCCTTAGCTGTTTCACGTTCACTTTTTCATTGAATTCATAAATGTATTAAAAGGTTAGCCTTGTTTGCGGTGCCGAAATGGATAGATGGCTTCCGCTTGTAATAAAGTCGAGATCTCCATTCTTCAGCGCATTTTTGTGCTTCTGCCGATGCGCTTATTGCAATGTTGTTCTCAATCTTCTTTTAATCAAAGGTGTTATCATAGGTGTTATCAGGTGTTATCATTTCTAGAGCATTGATGAGCTACTCACACAGCTCCAATATAAAAATCTCGCTTTCCTCTTCACTGTACAGCGCTTATCCGCCTCGTTCATACCGACTTTTTTATCAGCTAGTTAAATGAGGTTCTTCAATAATTGTCAATGTTTTATTCCTTCCCTGCAATTTTTCCAGCGTTCAGGGAAACGAATAAGCCATAACCAGTCATATCTAGTCAGTCATACTCAGTCTTTCGCAGTCCAAATTTTACATTTAAAGGAAGACAATGACGACAACATTAGCGCAATGAGACTAGCCGCTGAAGCGCAAAAGTGCAGTGAGCAGCTGAGACTCGAACTTTTGCCTTTCTTTTCAAGCGCGGGCTGTCTATCCGCTTAGCCACAGAACTGCACATCAGTCACTCCGTTGAATATTTTCATGAATTCAAAGATGACATGGATTTAAAACCACTGAGGAAAGATAAAAGCACACATTAAATAGGTACGGGAAGGTCGTGACGAAAAGCATAAGACATGTGAAGCTCAGCGCTCAAGCTCCGCGCTATTCGCTGCAACGTTCGCTCGCTCGCTACTCGTAATAATGACTTCATTAGCAGAAGCGCAAATATGCATGAGCAGCCGAGATTTGAACTCCCGATAACAACTTCCAGACACAGTCTACTTAACCACTTCGCCATAAAGGTGCACTCAAGCGCTAGCTTTAAATGATTTCATGAATTCAAAGTGGAGGTGAATTTAAAACCAGTGAAGGAATATAAAAAGTGGACAATGAGTAGGTATGGAAAGACCATGACATAAAGCATAAGGTCAAGCATAAGATAGGCAAAAGATGAGGGTTCAAGCTCCGCTAATTGGTGCACCTCGTACTCATAATAATAACCTCTTAGTACCGATGTCAACTCCTAAAAACACACCAACAGTTCAATGTCCTGTCACCATATTTGATCTGAACGATCGAGAATATAACAACAGCTACGAGCAAATAAAATGCAGCGATAGCACAACTTCATCAACCAATGCTTCTATACCTTCATAGGGCCATTGTTCAAACGATTCGTAGTGCAATCTCCTAGATAATGCGTTAAAATGTTTAGAGGCGATCAGATCATCGATGGAATGGTCATCTTAGACGTTATTACCAAAATATTATTATCAAAATATTTACTTCAAAAGGTTTTCAGTGAAGATTTTCGAAATTTTTATTTTCTTCCGGAAACGAGCTTTCGTTACAATCGCAGAGGTGATAAATATGGTCGACACTTCTCAATAAATTCATAGCTACACATCTGCAGAAATGATGTGAAAATGGACATATCAGATTTCATCGTTTTTTTTTCAAATTTAAACTTTTTTAAACAAAAAAAAATGAAAGCTTAATAAATCACCGCATCGAGTATACGATGCGGCAACATCTAACATCTTACAACATACATTCCGGAATATTGTGGCTTGCCCGTGCGTGATATTCGTTGATTCTGTAGACGTGTTTTGACGAGATCGATTGGGAATACGCACGATAGACCCACAATACCAGCGAAACCACCGTTCAATATTTTTGGCACATAACTGAAAAATTTTGCATTCAGAATCGCAGAAAAGCTCAAAGACGCTTTCACATTGAGAAACTACAATGAAACCAGAAGTAAAATTCACTTCTTCATCCGCCGTCTTATATAAAATCAATCGATGGCTCACACTTCGAGAAGTGCTGCCAGTGTGCTTCTGTAAGCCGTAGAGTGAAACAGTTTCCGATATCAAAGATGGACTCATGAGGATCGAAGATCCATTACTGACCTAGGTATGACAAGTATTTCTCTGAACGTTGAAGACATATAGGAAATGTATAAAACAAGGGACGATTAGAGATCTCATGGAACTTGCTGATAAGAAGACCAGTGATAAGGTGGATAAAAGCTGCCCAGTGACAAGGAAAGCGATATGATACGAATAGCTCATTAGTGCCCTTGAAATGATATGATAGCACCATGGGTATGGGCAGATGAGTTGGCGACGAAAATGCTAGCAAAAGCATGAGCTTCAATAAGGTTTAAAGGATGAATATGAGAGCGATTGATGCGAAACGTTAAGCGGATGACACCAAATGAAAAAAAGGGAATAAGTCTAAAGCGAACGACCTTAGGTTAAAACTCGATACGGACACTTCCAAAGGTAGCAGGCGAGAGGGTTTCAAGCGAAAGAGACAATGATTTCGGCAAAATGGTTCATTAAATCCCTTCCGCGCACATTTGGTTATTGTTGTTGTTTGACGATCTTCGAGTTTAAGGATGGAAGGTGTCTAGAGTCATCTCATTTCTGCAATTCGAGAATGACGAGATGGTGGACCTCCCACATCTCTAGAGATTTTGAATTTTCCAATGAAAAGCTTGTCATGCTGGTAGCCTTACGAATAGGGAGTGATCAGGAGTTCGAAAATCGTTATCACAAGCGCTGAAATTTTCGGGCTAGAAATGTCGAAACTGATAGCTATTTTCGGACTGCTTAATATTGGCATCACTATTTTTAAAAATTACTTCCGTTTTTGAAATTAATCACTCTGTCATCAAATGAACAAGCTTCATCGATTAATTACAACACAACAAGCGTTTGTGTTTCTCTCATCGGAATCAAAGTTCATTATTCCTTAGCTTCTGCTAAACTCGCCGATTCATAACTTCTTTCACGGCTTGGAAAAATCTCAGGAAAAAACTTAAACCCTTGTAATCGGCAAGTAAAGCTGCTTTACTTGATAGCCACAGATAGCGAAACCAAGAAAGGAGATTATTTCTGGAAAGGTTTCCAACTCACTAGCTCACGATGAGCCTAGGGTAACCCTAAATGCTCCAATTTTTGGCTGGAAAAACATATGGGTGAGATTAGGCCGAAGTATCGATGATAAGCGCATCAGATTACCACAACATTTCAAGGGCACTGATAAGCTATTCATACAGCTCCAACATTGAAACCACACCTTCCTCTTCAGTGTACAGCGCTTATCCGATTCTTCCACGGTGAACTTTTTATCAGTCAGTTAAATGAGATGACATCCTTCCGCAATTACCCAATGTTTTATTCCTTCTCTCTAATTTTCCCAGCATTCAGATAAACGAAAGAGCCACAGTCAGTCATATAAAGTCAGTTATACCCAAATCTAAGAAAATAGTGACGAGGAAAAACAATGTCATTTCGCTAAAGATTAACTGCAGAAATGCAAAAGTGCAGTGAGCAGCGGAGAGCAGAACTTTCATATATATTTTCGAGGGCATTCACATTTCAAAGCATTTATCCACTTCGCCACAGGACTGCACACGTGTCGTCCCTTCGAACATTTTAATGAAGTCAAATGCCAGGTGAATGTGAAGTGAATATGTACAACGATAAATGCATATGCTGCCAGCAAATTCCAAAATTTACATTTCTGAGCCCTCCCATGCAGTCACTACACAGTGGATGGCTATATAAAAACAGACAATATGCTGAATTTTCGTCGCCTATATACCTAAAATCATGTGTTTTCTTTTTTGGAGGCCGAGGAAGGATGGAAGGTGTCTAGTCACCTCATTTCTGCAATTCGAGAATGACGAGATGGTGGCCCTCCCTCATCTCTATAGATTTTGAATTCTCCAATGAAAAGCTTGTCATGCTAGCAGCCTTACGAATGGGGAGTAATTAGGAGTTCGAAAATCGTTATCATAAGCGCTGAAATTTCAAAAAAAATTATGAGAGGGACAGAGGTGTAATTCTAAAGGTTCCCGATCCACACATAACATCAGTCAAGAGCACAAGCATACGATACGACAGATATTTGAATGAGGAATGAGAGAGGGACCACCCTCGTGATGCCAACTTCTCACAATTCTGCTTTCGTCACACGTTCAGTTGGTGGAACAAATAATGGAAATGAGATGTAGTGCCGATAAAACAAAATTTAATTGCTTCCGCAAGTGGAAAATTCGGTGATGAAAAGCGTTTCAAAAACGCAGCAAAAAAAATGAAGGTAAAATGCGACCTGGTGTCACGGCATGAGCCCATACTTGAATGACACCTGAACTTAAGGGATGACAGACAATGGAAAGAATGGCCATAGAGAACATGCTACCAATTGCCTCTAGATTCCTCAGTAACACATGTTTACAACTTGCACATTTGAACACCTTTCACGAGTATATTGCATAGAAATCACATATGGGCTATCTTTCCAATTGAAGTCAACATATTCGCTTAAGTATTCGGAAATCTTCACCACAAGCAATTAATTCACTGAGAATTTTTTTCCACAGTAAGTTGAGTCTTGCTCATCTCTTCGCGGATTTATTGAGCTTTAGGCGATTTGCGTGGAATTAATAAATTTTGTATGCACTATTAAATACAAATATTATAAGCTGTAATTCGAAAAAAAAACAACAAACTTCAACCACTCTTCGTGATATCTTTAGTGGAGATTCACCTTCCTTAACACATTTTGAGAAAATGATGCCAAAATTTGTGCCAATCTTTGCCATACCTAACTACATAAATGCTGACTCTATAGCTGTTTGCCGCTTAAGTCTGTATATCGAAGAAGGCGTCTTAATACAGGAGAAGCGAAAATGTGATTGTATTATGCTCAATCTCTTGCATCCAAAGGGTGCTGCAAGAGTTTTCAAACCTAACCATCTGAAGGAATTGGTCAGCACAAACATCGGAAAAAAATTTTTTTTTTTTTTTGGGGGGGGGGGGGGGGGGNAGGAGGGGGGAGGAAGAAAACGAATTTTTGGAGCCACTTAACGAAAATCGGAATTAAATCACCCCTCCGCCCCCCTCCCCCTAAAAAATGAAAAAAAAGAAGCTGATTAGCTTCGATAGTAAAGTTTAGTGTCAAACTTGGAGTAGTGAATAAATGAATTTCATACAAGATGAATTTTCTATATTTGCTGATGAATTTTCCTCTATCTATATAATTTTTCTATATTTCTATATCTTCATTTTCTATATCTGCTGCCAATATCTGAAAGATTTCCAAAATCTGCGATCCCCATTGGGATGGTTGCACTCCCCATCTCTTATCCTGCGATCCCCATCTCTTATCCGCTTGTCAAGTTCCTTAGCTATGGAACAACAATGCAATAGAATGTGCATTATGTGACTCAAATACCATTTATCTTGCATTGTAGTAGTTGGCTGTAGAAGTCATTCCATGCAATTGCAATCATTACCAGCAGATATGCTTTAAGTATTCTAGTATCGTTAATGTAGCACTGAAGCGCTTATGACCTTACCGTCTAGCAAGGCTAGTCAGGCCATGGATCTCAGCTCTACTTGTATTGTCGTACCCAATACACCTGATGTTTTACTGAAAAGCCTTGCTGTCATGGATTGTGCATATCATTGAGCAATACATAGACGAATTATGTGCCACTCAAAGATTCATGGATGGCTAATGCGTAACCCAATTGAAATACTACCGACGATTTATCGCATTGAGCAAAAAGCATCATCACAAATAAGGAAAGGAAGCAACACCGATACAAAACGCTCGAATATTTTTATTCTAAAGCTGCTCTACATGGGGCCTTTTCCCCTATAGTTTTTGCTCTTCTTCTTCTCCATTCATGTAGAATTGCGTCGTTCACAATTTTTTTTGCACAACACTCTGGTCCGCTAATTGATTTTAGAGAGTTTCCTGAATTTCATCATTTTCCCAACATAGGTGAGGAGTGAGGAAAAAAGATGGCGAATGATTTGAGAACATTCTCGTTCAGAAAAAAGCTTTAAAAAAACTGACAGACAATCTGAGAGACAAACTGAGAGACAGATCAAACACGTTCAAATCATTGCGATCAAGTTACCAATGAACTGCCATCAACATTAATATACACGTCATGTCAACCTTGGTATTCGTGAAAGTTATACTACCTATATTGCAAATCAGGATTTACTTCAAAATAAATGAAAAAACTTACGCGAATTTCTCTGGTGGTTCGCTGGATGATGAGGACATCGTATTTTCCTGGAAAAGATCTACTACTGAATAGTTGGTTTTAGAAACTCACAAAATGAGATAAGTGAGCGTTTTCCACAACTTAAAGCTACTGTCATTCGTAACAAAACAACTAACTGACATAGGAAACTTATAGTCGAAATAATAGACATATTTCAAGTACAGGCACTTTCGAAATTTAAGAATCCATGAAAGAATTTACGCAAAGGATTTATATAAATGCTTTCCAGGCATAAGCTACTCGAGTTCCATACATTCCATCGTTAGGAGGTCTGAAAAATTCGCTGCACATCCATATGCAAGCTTTCCTTC
>JAARMF010005032.1:2744-12936 GCA_022844705.1 Toxascaris leonina
CCCCCCCCCCCCCCCCTATTAGTTGCAAAGCATTTCACACGCATCGAACAGTTTCTCTGGTATTAGCGATTCTCTACACATGGGCTTACTCAAATTTCACGGAATTATTAAAGGTTATTAGCAGTCGACTACAAATTGCGAATAGAATTCATGTGAACTTTGCCCTTGAAAGTAATCAACGTCGCTATACTGAGATTGAACGTCACATGAATGATGTCATGCTCAATAAAGGCGATTTTTCGTGAAAAAAGCTGACTTGAAATAGAAGAAAATCTGAGAAATATTTACAGAATATAAGCAATAGAGATACTAAAATTAATGGAGAAAAGAATGAAGAGAGTTATCACAAAGAAAAAAAAAAAGAAATAGAGGATCAATGTTGAGCTTGAAGACAGCGTTAACGTGCACTCATGACAAACGTAACAAAGAAGCGATCGCTAAAGAAATGGACTGTGGTGATTCACATATGTAAATACTTAAATGATGAAAGAGCCATTCCAAACTCAGCCTACCCATAAGCACGACTTACTCGTGCTTATCACAATATGCTACTCACCTTTATTCACCAAAAAATTGTCTCATCATCGTTCCCAACTCATATTTTGTTGCTACAATTTTGATCCACTTCTCTTTGAACAAACCTTTTTTTTTTTAAGAATATTACCTGTCTGGCAATGTACGATATTACCTAGCTAACGGATACCAGCAACGCTCAACTACTATTGCGGTAATTTGTTTGTAAGAGATGCATGTTTATGCTAATAATACATCATCAAGTATTGCTATTCGTTTTTTGCGAAGATGGCTTACTGATTACCGATTACTGATTACAGGTTACTGATTACCGGTTACTGATTACCGATATAGCTATCAAGCGCAGAGATGATAGAATAGAACTCGCCCACTCGTTTATGACAATTTCATAATAATGTTGGAATAATTTTTGATATGGTCTTATCAAAAAAAAAATATATATATNTATATATATATATATATATATTGTTGAAATTATCCTTGAAGCATTGCCGACTGTCTCGAATATAGTTTAATGGATACCAATATACAATCTATATCCTAAATGCCACTTATAGTGATATGCTAACATGAATACAACAATATCTTCCGCAAGAAGATTCATATAAGCCCAGTAACAATAATAAGAAGTAAGCATCTATACTATGCAACTATGGATAGCCTTCAAAAATGAGGTCAGAGATAGGCTCGAGGTAAATATCTTTACTGCAGCAGTTAAATGCCTGAACCTCTCAATTAGTAAGCACCCACAACAGCATCGCCTCATTCACTCAAAGTTTTTTAAAGCCGCTCTTGAAAGCTTGAAGCCACTCTTTAAACATAAAACTGTTCACCTGATCTTATTACACGATCAGAGATCTTATTAGAAATCAGTGGCTAAAAATATGAATGACATTGAGAAAAAATGCTAATACGCATGCATATACGCTCGATATTGAACTATAGACTTCATTGAACTTCAGGAAGTAAAATTTTAACAACTTTGATGCAGGAAAAACTTTTTCGAACTTTTTGGCTTTTCCGAACCTTGCCATCTGGCGACTGTTGTCTTGAGAACCACGGATTAACAGAAATGCAACACCCCTCACATAAAGCATCAAGTATTCCCGAAGATAATGTCGCATCTCCTCATAGTGTTAGTAGCACTAAACAATTGGGAAAATGCAAAACTTGAAGAAACAATATGAGTGCTCGACCTTTACAAAAGAAGCATTAAACAATTCAAGCGCACAAGACTTGGGTTCGCTTCTCGTTTGTGGTGAACGATTAGAGGAAAGTCATCAAAGCGCAAGAGGTTCCTCATAAGCTCACCTCAACTTATCGGCATACGCAAGAAAGAGTTACGTTTCTTAAAGAAACAATAAAGAAATAGTGTTTGTGAATTTCATTTGAAATGAATCGTTTTAGTGAAATTTTAATGCTATAAATCATCAAATGTTTCGTGATTATTCGGCAAAAACTTTACATAGTTTACGTAAATAACGAAGAAACAAAATGTAGCTTCAAATGCAACGCTATATTCCCTAAAACATATTTAACAAAAAAAAATCGACGTTATAATTGCAATATTAAATTCTGCTCCATTAAACTCGTAAATGTAAGAGAGCCAAAAAGCGTGGCGATCTATGCGTTAATTCACATTCTTACATAAATTTTATCTTTGTTCATTTTCTTTCAGTAATCATTCAATATATAACGACAGGTAATAATGTTTTGTATTGATCCAGCCAAATTCGATTTTCTCTCTCTTTTTCTTTTTTTTTTCATTTTTTATTTTTTTTTTGTTTTTTTTTTGTTTTTTTTTTTTTGTTGTAAAACGCATCAAGCCAATCCGTCCATAATAGAGTTTATTTATAAAAGATTTGCGAATTGCACTATCAAGATGTATGTTTAATATATTTTTAATGTTTGCTATCTTTTATCGCTCATTAACAAGCAGTTTAACAATCCAAAGTGATTAACACAATAAATATTTTTATTGCGGTATATAGCACAATGGAAGTCGGCGACTTTAGTAGGGGAAAAATTAAGTTGTAGCGATGCTTGAGATATATTTTAGCAGGTAATAAATAATTCCAAGCGATAAACTCGTGAGAAATTTTGATTTCCTTGCTTTCGACTAATTGGACAAATTTTATAACTCATCTGAGGAGTAAAGAGTAATAATTCATGAACGAAACGATCATTTACGATTAAATTCTTTCAACGTTAATCAACGTAAATTGTAACTTGTACTTAATATTTCTGTTTATGACGATAGGACAAATATAAATATATGTTACAAATATATACGCAAAAATATGGTGTAGCTGCCATTCGTTGATGCAAAAATTTCTTTTTTTTTTTTGCAAAATATGCTCTGCAATTCATCGAATCACTGATAAATGCTTTGCAACAATCTGACGACAGAAGATAGGATGAACGGTTGATATCATCATATAATCATTGTAATCCTGCTGTTTTTTAAAAAAAAAATTGTTTTTTAAATGGTCGTAGTGCTAAAAATTCTTAAATGATCGTAGTGCTCCGCTCCTTACCGAGTAAGCATCAGCTGGGCGTCAGAAATACCTTATATAAGTTATTCCTGTTGATCACACCGCAGCCCGCACAACGATCAGATTACTGCACGGCGCTTTTATCGAATGGCATTTATGTCGGCAATTAAGAATTTTTGGCTAGTTATGAATACTCAAAAGTAAACTTCGAAGAAAGCTTGAAAAAATTACGAATCTACTTCGGTTTCAAGCTCCACATCTATTATAAGTAGCTAACGAAGCTGTAAGGTAGCTTATCTTTATGTGTTTTAGAATCTGAGTGTTTCCGCATGTGATGATCTGTAAATAGCACAAAAAATATGTCAAGAAAGCTGACTATTGAAAAAGAAGAACGTTGTGATTTCGACTTGAGAAAGACAATACCGTTGAAATTTTCCTAAGAGGAAATTATGCAACATATAAAATTTAGGCCACTTTATAGAAAAAAAAAGTGGAGGAAATGATGCGAAACGATTGTATAACAAACATATCGATGGAACGCGTGTAGATCGCGAAGTAAACGACGGAAACGAAAGCAAACAGTGAGAAGCACAGCGATGATGATTTTAGGCGAGACGTTAAAAGGCGGTGAATCAGCAAATAGTAGACGACGGTTTCGTTAGAATTGCCTCGTGCGAGTCCGCTAGTTTCCATTAACGCTTTCTGCCTCACACAGAAGTGCATTTAGCTAGAATGGCCTAGAATTCTTATCAATATAACCGAAAAAAAAATAGTAATTGTTGATTATTTATTAGAGTACTATAGATATTAAATAAGTGCCACGAAGTTTTCTCAGTTAATTTTTAAACATCTATCACCTAGATTATGTTTACGCTTATTACCGCTTAGCTGATACGATGAAAAGTTCAGCGAAAATGAAACATTTATTGCAGAATGCAGGATGAGGTGATAAGATCTAGTTGTCAGCAAGTTCAGCTAGCTGTATTAATATTTAATTAACGAACAATAAGTACTGTGTTATAATTATTGCGCAAATATTCGTCAGTATGTCTCACTAAAAGAGGTGAAAAAATTAGCAAAAACCGAAAAAAAAACAACAAACAAACGTTATAATATGAGAACAAATAAGCTAACTAGAACAAGTACTGATCTTTGTTTGCGCGCAATTGCGATTTATCTATATTTTTGCGGAAGCGAATTTGAGTTTCTTCTCCTCCATCNCCCCCCCCCCCCCCCCCCACTTTTTTCAGATGTGTTATAATCAATCACTCGAATAAGTTTGCTTTTAAGAAGTAAATCATCTATTCATTCTTTCCAAAAAGTTTTTTTTTTTTAAATCTGCTTTTATCTTCTTTGCCTAATTAGCTTTTATCTATTAAACTTACTAGTTGGATAGCAATTGCATTTGTGAAACTATTAAATCGAATACCTCTATTCAATACGTTTTAAAAACAATTTATGAATACAACACTCAATAGAGGTATATTTCCTAATATCATTCATCAACATGAATTTATGCCTGTTGAAAAACTTTTCTAACCATCAGCCGCTTTCCGGGCACCGCTACGGAAGAACAACGGACTCTTCCAAAAAAAAAAAACGATAGGAATGTATTCGGAATATATAAGCTAGATAGTTGAAAGCTTAAGTTTTTTCAACGATATGATAGTGTTGTTTGGAGAGATAAAAAAATATGATTCGCATTCTATGAAATTATTGAATAGAGCGAAATTCTTTCTTACAGATCGTTTCTTCGATCTTATATAATTATTACACTGAAGCAAACGGCATCACTTTCGGTGTAAATTTGAAGGACAAATGCGTTCGAACGAATTCTCTATGAAACACCTCTGTAGGCCTTAAATCATTGTCTTCAAGAAGCAATGAAAACAATACTAAATCAAAAAAACAAACAAAAAAAAACAGACCTCAAGGAAAAAATTGAATGCGCATCTTCCCAATATCAGAAATGATACTGGAATTTATTTAAATGATACTGGAATTTATTTAAATGATACTGGAATTTATTTAAATGATACTGGAATTTATTTAAATGATACTGGAATTTATTTAAATGATACTGGAATTTTATGATCGAGAGGCTTATCGTTATTCAGAAATTGCGCGATGGAAAAGAATCCAATAAAATCAAGACACATTATTTTGCAGAGAGGAGGAGTAATATCGATGTTACAACGAAATTTTCATTGGTATACGCTATATAACGCTAGCGAATTTACAGCGATTACTTTTTGTTTGATGGTGAATGAAAATATTCACATATGTGTTTCGAACCAATCACTTCAAACTTTCCGTGCAAATGCTCATCAGTTGAGCTATACGGACACCTCTATAAAATTTTATTCGTTGTTCTATTCTTGTCGATTATCTTGAGCGCAAATTCGCACCTCAAAAATTTCTATTGTTCACTTCGAGAATTAATACGCTCTTTGCGGATGTTCTTATTGATCATCAAACAATAGTTATCAGTTGAGTCTTAGCTAAACGGAAGTTGACAAAATATGCAATATGTCATGTTAAGTTCATTTAAGGTTTATTTTACAAATACTGATCTCAAAGAACGTCAGCACGCCTTACCGCAATCTCGTGTAGGAGCTATCAGGGTCTGTGGTCGTCGTTCTGTGACGTACAACGCTTGAGAAGAACGTGTAGCTCCGTGTAGCTAGCTACAGGAGTCGTGGTAGGTGAATGACGGAGGGAGGGGATGAAGGAAGGACTGTAACTTGACGCTAGTCCAACTTGATGAGGACAATGGTGGGAACAATGAGCGGAGAGGGGGGGGGGGGAGGGGGACGGTGAAGACTAAGGGTGCAGCTTAATCTAAACAGAGGCGGTACGGAAATAAGTTAGACAGAGAAGTAAAAAAAAACCCTCAAAATTACAAGTCCTATGTTGTGGAAATGAAAATTACCAAGCTGCTAAATAATTTCGAAATGCTTTTTAAGTACTCTTTGATAGGTGAAATAATCCGCGGGTGTATCCGAACTCTGTAATTCCGAGTAAATAAAAAGCTGAGCAAAAGAAAATTTTTGCTTTTATTTCTCTCAAAATAGTGCAAATTTGCATAGATGGCGAAACCAAAGCAGTCAGTATACATCGCAAAAATAACGTGTTTTGCTGAAATGAATGCGATCGATCAAGAAAATGAACTCATTGCAATGCATTTCCTAAACACTAATTCGAAGTGATTAAGTATGTAGCATAACTCGATTCCACTTGGGATACAGCCATTCCGATGAAATCCAACAGTTTAACTTGATAAAGTCTCATTGCACGAATTACGATTCTAACTGAAAATATTCAATGGATTTTATTAAACGATGTTTTTAAACAGCAATGAATCGTATTCCGCAGTGGTGCCGAATTCGAATATTAGAAGATTCGATGCTCTATAATTTTGCATCAATGCTGTGCTTACAAAATAAATTTTCGCCACTTCAACTCGTTTCTGACGGCTAAATGATGCCTCAGCGTGAATATCACCTTGTAAACTCATCTTTCGAGCTGTGAGAGAAAGTAACTTGCGAACAAGCAAATATATCGACTTCGGCAACGAAGAAATTTTGATCACGAGACTACTTAGCTCATTACAACTCAGTTAAGCTAATAGCGAGACTAACAGTTAATAAATTGTTGGTTTTTACCTCTGTAAGAACAAACAAGATATGCGGAAATAGAATGTGATCTTTGTGCACTTTCCATAGAAAAGGAAAATTGAGAAATACGAGCTGAAAGCACTTTTTTTTGGAACATTTAAATGACCGCTGCTATAAATCTCGACTTTCATGTGCTATGTTTGTATTTGAGGATCTAAGGCTAGCAGATAATCGAAAACTTTCGAAGCGAAGAGAAAATTCATTTGATGAAATGAACGGAAAGAAAAGGAAAAAAGTAGTATCCATTAACGATTTTCGCCTCCTCTCAAAACTTCTTGGCTCCATCGTTAAGTTGTTAGGCCTGAATGCGTTTTCGCGATGAACCTGACATAGACATTGGTGAATTCAATTCAGATCACCTTTCATTTCAGGTGGCTTTGTGGGAAAGATATGCAAGCATGTATGTTTACATATATGTGCCATTGTTGCAGCTATAATGCGGTTTCAAAGGTCACATATGAAAGGTCATAGCAAGCCGAACTCAAAAGTCGGCGATGTTAGACGGATATGAAAGAATGAAATTGAGCTGAACGAAGTATTTAGCTGAGTAGTTTTCAATTTTTTTCGCTCACATCGAGGAGTCCTATCATTCTTTAATATCATGAAACCAACGGTTAGAAAAAAGATCCTGAAGGAATTGACGATGGAATATATGATGGATTTGCAAAGAAAAAGCGCAGGAACTCATTCACTCTACGAATTGAAATATGACCTACGAACAATAAAAGAGTGACAAGAATATAAACATCACAATAAGGAAAATAACTAAGAGAAACTAAACGTAAAGCATCATAAAAGTTCACAAATAATAGAGCTAAATTTGCTTTCAAGATCTCAAGATTTGGCCTGAATACGAGCTTTCAAGATTTATTGTTACTACAGTATTTGGCCAAAACTTGATATTAGTATGAATTCAATAGTGACGCATTTAATATCTCAATAAAAGATTCCGTCATTCGTTATGTTACTCAACGATGCCATAGTGAAAGACAGTGCCATAATGAAAGAAGCTGCAGGAATTGTACGAATTTTATGGATCACATAACCAAAAGCAGTAGATCAGCGAAACTTTAGCTGAGCAGAATTCGGTCTTGATCTCATGAACTTTTCTTCATCCTCTTCTTAATGACCTTTCAAGATGTAATTGCGTCGAGAATTAAAGCACGAAAGGTAGTTAGCTGTTGTGATTCTATAGATGATAAAACGATGAAAAAATGAAACCTCTTAAAATTCTTAAATAACAGTGTTGTTGATAGCGAAACTCAATATCTGAACTAAATACTCCGCTTTTTAGACGAAAAGAATGCAGTAGTTAGTGCGATCTTAGCCTCTGTTCACACATCTTTTGCTCTTAAATGAGAAAACACCACAACTAGCAATTCTAGAGCTACTAGACAAATATTTTGCAGCTTTGCGAGCGCAAATCGCATTTTTGCGAAGTCCTATATGCGAGAGTCTTAGGTGTGCACCTGTCCAATAGTTTGACTTTCAATGAAGCTTGAAATGGACGGAAATTGAACTTCCGCAATCATCAACGAATATCCTATCAGATTGGAGAAATTTGAAAAATTTTGGAGCAAAAAAGCTAATTTGTGCAAAGGTGAAAATATTTTCCCCGTGAATGCTTTCACAAGTGATTGTTAATTATGAGTTATTCGTATTTTGAGGCTAAAAATGAAGCATTAGTGTGGTTCGCTAGCTGAGTGAATGCGTTAATCGCGTGACTACGTGGTTGACAAACAAAAAGCCCGTTTTAGAAATGTTTGGCGGTATTCTTACTCCGACAATGTTCATCTCTCTTTGAGAAGATATCTCTTGATGTCTCATTAAATCATCATATACCTAGCATTTAAAAAGGCGTCTACTTTCAAAGAAAGCAATAATATCAATTAAATTACAAAGCCAAAAATTATTGCGGAATAAACGAATGACGCATAGAAGAGTTGCAATTCACTGAAGATGAATTTATCGCTTCATTGGGAATAATTTAGGACTGTTAGTTCAAAGGAATTCGAGAGTAAAAAAAAAATAAAGAAAACAAGTGGAGATTTGAAAAGCTTTTTCCATTGACAACATGGAGAGATATGCGACGATTTTATTTGGAAAATATAGAAAACCAAAATTTGAAAAAAAAAAGAATAATCCATCATTGAATATGACATGTCGAGCAAAATATTTGTTCATGAAATATGTAGTAAATGGATACTAAATCAATTCATCCATCCTTCTTAAGTCCTTTTCCTCCTCCCTTTGCTGTCCTCTATTTTCTCTCCTCTCTCCTGTAATTGATAAAAAAAGAAGCAATAGACCATCTATTGATGAACGATCATCGAAGGTTGCTTGTTCAACTGATTCGGATCGCCTAAAATTTCATTGGTCGTACTCAAACGATTGTGAGACATTCATAAAATTTGTTTGTAGGTTTGTTTGGAAGTATGCAGGAAATACACTTAGTTCATATCACTGAACTATTAAATATTGGTAAAAATTTCATCGATGAGAGCAGCGTTCGCAGACCTCTATATGAATGTGAACTGCCAACAGGTGCAATTAAAAAAAAAAAAAAAAAAAGATCTCCATGCACTTTCGAAAGATTCGAATATATTTTTCTTCAGAGAAAATATTTATTTTAGAAATTCTATCGAATTTGAAAATCTCAANTCCATGCACTTTCGAAAGATTCGAATATATTTTTCTTCAGAGAAAATATTTATTTTAGAAATTCTATCGAATTTGAAAATCTCAACAATGCCATTAGATGATGTTAGTTTATAATAAAAAAAAAGTAATTGAACAATACATTCTTCAGTGTGACATGTCGAGCAGAAAAAAATCAATCACAGATTTTATTGCATGAAACAACTGATTCAACGAAGAAGTAAAAGAAAATATGGCTTCATGAATATCTGTCTGGTCATGAAATAACAACAATACACGTAAAGAACCTTCAATTGACTTGAACAATATCGTATAGAACTCGAATATAACCGCAGTGCTCTAAATGCGGAGGGCAAGCGAAGCAACACAACAATGAGTGGTTGTCGCTTGGTCGAGCAAAAGATGTGACGTTGAGCGCGTCCATGTGGCAGTGTGAGGTCTTGTGCAAATAAAGCACCACACTCTACTCCTACCGTCGTATATTTATCAGCCCATCAGGTGTGTGGGCCATATTTGTAGTCCCCCCCATACGACAAAATGCTACTCGTTAGCAATCTTTGCGACGATATTCCAGAGACACTCGTTGTAAGCAGACACCCAAAAAGTTTATAGGTAACAAAGTTGTAAGCTTCAAAAGCAGCACAAAAGCATCTAAATGAGCACTACTTTATCCGTTCGATCGGCGGTTAAGGAATTGTATGTTGGGAGCATCCTGAAGCAGAGATCAAAGGCGTTTCTGTGAAGGTCTGCACGTCTTCCTCAATTCGCATAACGACTCCTATTTGGAGTTCATTTGAGCCTGCATTTCTAAAACTCTCTTCATTAGAC
>JAARMF010005036.1:0-12926 GCA_022844705.1 Toxascaris leonina
TACAAATTTATATTGACATTTATAATACTCAATTAAACTCTTCTCAAAGGATTTCTTGTTATGAACAGCTTCATCGCAAATGTGTTTCCACAACTTTTCGCTTACAACGCTTTTGTTGCGACGCAGTGTCTTCACTTTCCGCATACTAGCTATTTTATGCGCTTCATACCCATTGTAATAATAAACACGTCCTTTCGCGCGTCTTAAAGTATTGGCTGAAGGTTGAAGCATTCTTCCGTTTCGTTTTATTTCATTAGAGACGGCAGTGTGGGAATAACCAATGGCTTTTCCGATTTCTCTAAAAGATTTTCGTTCATAATACATTTTCTGAATAGTTAGTCGATCTTGTAATGTCATTTTATTGTTTTTTCTCATGTTTTCCTCCAAAAATATTTTACCATTACAGGGTGGCAACTTCCATTTTACAAAAAACAAGTAGGTATAGTTGCAACCTATTCGAATAGTTTACTATAAGGTGAACTATTCGTTTTTTTAATTATATAATTTTTCCATCTCGTTTGCCGAAAAACCGTTCCATCTTTTTCTGCAATAGTTATTTATTTTTTCTATTGTGTCATTAAATTTAAGTTCATTAACTTTGTTCAAGTCGCATCCTTTGTTAAAATACTTTCTAATGTCTCGATTTAATCGTTCATTTTGTGCTCGTTGCCATGGTGAATATGGATCAGCAAAAAACCATTGTAAGTTGTGTTCCTTTTCCATAATTTTCCAGTTTGCAAACTCTGAACCATTATCAGAAGTAATTGATTTGATTTGTAAATTATTATCTTTGATCAATTTCCGTAATGCTAAAACAATAGTTTTGGCATTGCGATTAGGAATTAATATCGCATAAAGTTTAGCAGTAGCTCGATGGTTAAGCGTTAATATACCACCTTTGCGCTGTCCGTTATAGATGGTATCTATTTCATAATGACCGGGTGTTACATAGTCATCCATACCTATTCCTCGATCATGAATAGATTGTTTACCACCTGCTAAATGTTTATTCTTTACTCGTTTCTTATATTTTTTGACCTTATAATGCAATAAACCTAGAAAAACACGTCCTTGTTCAAGCCAACGGTATACCGTTGTTTTGTGGGGAGTATTTTCATTAGGATATAATTTTTTAAATTGAAGAATTATTTGTTCTATATCCCATTTTGAATCAATTTCTCCACAATTTAAATATTCAATAAATCTTGCATAATCTCCCTTGCTATTACCAATTGATTTATGCTTATTTGCATCAGTAATTTCTTGTGCATAATTACATTGATATTTAGTTGTAAGTTGATAAACTCGTCTCTTATTTTTGATTTCGTAATTAATTGTACTAGGTTTTCGATTTAAAATAGCAGCAATTTTATTTTGACTAATACCAGCGGATAGGCAAATCTCGATTATTACTCTTTCAGCAAAACATAATTGCTTATGTTCTTTAAAGCTCTTATCATAGGTATTAATATATGTTTCAATCATCACCATAAATTTATCCCAGTTTTTTTGAATGTAATGTGAACATAATGATTTTGATTGAAGAATTATTTCGAATATTCTTTTGTCTTTTGTTTTATTTTCTGTGCTATAATTAAGTGTAGGCATATTTATACTCCTTTTTTGGTCACTTATAGTATATAATATGCCTTTTTCTTTTTGGCAAAACTATTCGAATTCGTTTGCAACTGTTGGGTAATGATAACGATAATTTTTTGTACCTAATTTATGGTATAATAAAGGTATTATGAGTAATTTAAAGATTGGTAATTTAGAATTAGATAGTCAAGTCATTTTAGCACCAATGGCAGGCGTGACTAATTCTGCCTTTAAAGAAGTAGTTAGAGAATTAGGGGCAGGATTAGTCTGTACTGAAATGATTAATGATAAAGCACTATTACATGGTAATGAGAATACGAGAAAAATGATTAATATTTCTAGTTTAGAACGACCTGTAAGTGTGCAAATCTTTTCTAATGAAGTAGATACATTAATTAAAGCAGCTCAAGAAATTGATCAATTAGAAAATGTTGATATTATAGATATCAATATGGGGTGTCCTGCTCCAAAAATTACTAAAAATAATTCAGGGAGTAAAATCCTTTTATACCCTGAATTATTATATGATATGATTAAAGGAGTAGTTGATCATGTTAATAAACCAGTAACAGTCAAGATGCGTATTGGTTGGGATGATGAGCATATTAATGTAATTGAAAATGCAAAACTTGCTGAAAAAGCTGGAGCTAGTGCGATCATTGTGCATGGTCGTACTACTAAACAACAATATATGGGTGAAGCTAATTGGGATATTATCAAAGCAGTAAAAGAGGCTGTCAATATCCCAGTGATTGGTAATGGGGATATTGACTCGCCCATCAAAGCTAAAGCTATGTTAGATTATAGTGGTGTTGATGGAATTATGATCGGAAGAGCTGCGATGGGTAACCCGTGGATTATAAGACAAATTGATCACTATTTAAAAACTGGCGAATTATTGGATGAACCAACAATTGAAGAAAAATTAGAGATGATTAAACATCATGCACATAAATTAATTGACCTTAAAGGTGAAAATGTCGCTATTAAAGAAATGCGCGGACATGCTAGTTGGTATTTAAAAGGAATTAAGGGGGTTAATAAATTTAAAACTCAATTACAAACATGCAATACATATGATGATTTAGAAAATGTATTAAATGATATAGATGCTTTTTATACTAAGGAGTGTTATGAATAATAAGGAAGAATTACAACTTGTAAGTATTCCAGAAGAAAGTCAGGTAAGTAGAGAACAAGAAGTATATAATTTAACTAACCAATATAAGAATACATTATCTCTTCTTAATGGATGTTTTGGTGCTATTAAAGTATTGTTAGGATGTGGAATAATTATCGCTTTTATCATGTTTTTTTCTGAGCACATCGAACGTTATTCTTTCCAATTTGATACAGAATATAAAACAAGTTTCTTAACAGTTTTAACTTTGGGTCTTGATGCTTTAGGGTCTCGTGATCCAATTAGTGTAACACAAGCTACTTCAACCTTAGGGGCGTTTGGAGTTATTTCATTTCTAACATTTATTATGTATTATATTTCTCAATTCTTAGCAGATCGTCGTGATATGACAAGTGGATCAATCTTATTAGTGTTAAGTATCATAATTGGGGTGTTTACAACAATATGTGGATTTATGGGAGCGATATTTGTTTTAATAGCAATTGGGGTTGAAATATATGCGTTAGTTAAAATTCAAGAGTTAAAAAAGATTAAACCACAATTAACACAATTAGGAGTAGTAGTTGAATTACCATCTAATAAGTTTAACTATAAAGCTTGGATTGTTCCAACATTAATTTTTATTGTAGTGATGATCTTAACAATCCTAGCTTTAAGTGTTGATATTAGTAAATTTGCACCAGGCTATAATATTAATCAAATTGCTGATGTAGTAATCGATCAAATCGGTGGTAGAACAAATACTACTACTAAATATCAATTCCAACTACATAATTATTATTTCAATATTAAAGTATGTTGGGCAATTGTGTGTGCCTTAGCTACTTTAGTATTTTTCGATTTTACTAATTTAACTAATAAAGTATATAGTTTAATCGTTAAAATTATAGGGTTAATTTTCTCATTTGTTACTATCGGTCTAGTAACTTATTTAATAATGTATGCTTTTAAAGGACAAGGGATTATGATTGGGATTATTTTAATTATTGCAGATCTTATTATAATCTCAGCAATAATTTTAACTATCATTGATATGATTAAAATAATTAAATCAGGAAATATGAAAGAATTAATCAAAGAAACTTTTGTTGGATAATTAAATTTTAAAAAGATTGTTTTCGTTAAGAAAACAATCTTTTTCATTTTGGCTTGACATATATAATAATAAAGTGTATTTACGAAAGGAATAATATGAAAAAATTTTATTTTTATTTTTGTTAGCAATCACTAGTGTGGGAATTAGTGGATGTGGAAATAGTAGTGAATCAACATCAAAACAAGATACACGAACAGAAATTGATTTAGTACCAGATCAAATTGTAACAATTACTAAAGAACAAGAAGGTAAGTACATTATTCAAAAACAAAAAGTTATGGACGCATCTTTGGGCTTTGAGCATGATTTATCTTCAACTGTAATTATTACTGTTAATGGTGATACTACAGGTTTTAGTAATAGCATCACAGTTAAAGAAGGAGACCAAGTAATGGCAACTAATGTAAGCAACACTACAGAAGTTGTTGTTAAATTAGTCCCTACTAAATAAGGAACTTTATGCAATTTTTTAAAAATCACTCTAAGATGGTTCTGGTTAGTACCATCTTAGTCTCTTTATATGCAATTTATTTAATGTCTTACTTTTATGGTGGTGTAGCTAATTCAAATAGTGATGCAGAAGTTGTCGGTGGAGTAATAGCTACAGCTTTAGTAACTCCACACATGATTTTAATAGTACTAGGAGCAGTATTTTCTATTGTTGCATTATTTGCTAATAAGAATTGGGCAGAAATCACTTCATGTGTTCTTGTATTTGTTTCAACATTATTAATGCCATTATATTTTTGTTTACAATTCCGTTAGGAATTATTGGCATTATTGCCATTGTGTGTTTAAATAAATTAAATAAAAAGATAGAAATTAAAAAAGCAATCCAAAATTAATTGGATTGTTTTTTTAATTTTCATATTCTAATTCATAATCATAGATTTGGACATAATCACCGTTTTGAATACCGTGTTTTTCTAATTCTTCATAAAGGCCCATTGCTTTTAATTGATTAGAAAAACGTCGAATATTATCTAATGTATTAAAGTTAGTCATTTTAACTAAACGTTTAATTTTATCCCCAGTAATTCTAAAGGTATGATCATCTATTCTTTCGATTTGATAATCAGTGATATCTTCAAAACGATAGATACGTTTACTTACTTTACGTGCTTCAATTGGTTTAGTATTACGACTAGCTTCTAGTAAGTCAGCTAGACGTAATTTTAACATTTCTAATCCTTTTTTAGTTAAAGCTGAGATTTCCATTATTTCTAAATCAGGATACTCTGCTTTAAATTTAGTTAAGTTGTCAATACTACCTTCGATATCCATTTTATTAGCAACGATCAATTGTTTTTTTTGCATTAATTGTGGATCATAAGCTTCTAGTTCACTAACAATTGTTTGGTAGTTACTAATTGGATCTTGATCGGGCGACATATCAATAATATGAGCAATAACTTGTGTCCGTTGGATATGTTTTAGGAATTGGATTCCTAATCCTTTTCCTAAACTAGCGCCTTCAATTAACCCGGGTAAATCTGCTATTACAAAACTACGATTATCATTAGTTTTACATACACCTAAATTAGGTGTAAGCGTAGTGAAATGATAAGCAGCAATTTTTGGTTTAACTTTAGATAATACTGAGATTAATGTTGATTTACCAACACTAGGAAGTCCGACTAGTCCAACATCAGCTAGTAATTTAAGCTCTAATCTTACACTTAAACTTTCTCCAGGTTCACCATTTTCACAGATCTCTAAACTATGACGACCAGCTTTAGCCAGGGCATAGTTACCACGACCACCACGACCACCTTTAACTAAGATGTGTTCTTGTTCATTATGAACAAGATCACAAATAAATTCATCAGTCTCAGCATTATATACCACAGTTCCAGGCGGAACTTTGAGAATTAAATCTTGAGCATCATGTCCATTTTGTGCTTTATTTTTACCATTTTCTCCATTTGGAGCAATATACTTTTTATTATAATTAAAATCAAGTAAGGTGTTAAGACCACTATCTACTTTTAAGATAATATTACCACCCTTTCCACCGCTACCCCCAAAAGGACCTCCTAGTTCAACGAACTTTTCACGACGAAAGGCTATAATACCATTACCACCATTACCAGCTTGTACATTCATTTTAACTGAATCAATAAACATATTAGAAATATAAACTCATTAAGATTAAATAGGCACAAATATATTTATAATCCCATTTTTTAAAGATAATATAGAAACTAAACATCATTAATAGGATTAAGTAAATCATTAAAGTAACACTAGAAACAGTGAAATTTTTAATAAATACTACTTTAAAGATAAATAATAAAGTTAATAAATTATACATCATGATAACACTCATGATGATTAATTTAATAATTTGATTAACAATGGGATTGTTGTCAATGGCATCAATCACCATTGTATAGATTTTTTTGAATATATCCATGATACTCCTTATATGTTAATTATAACATAATTTATTTAAACTTTCCTAACCTCTAATTTAAAAAATTGGGGTTTATCCCCCCAAATTTTTAAATTAGATATAATATAATTGGGAGGGAAAGATATGGAAAATTTAAATAAATTACTAGCGGATTTAAATATTTTAAATACTAAACTACATACATTTCATTATAATGTTGTTGGTCATGATTTTTATCAAACACATTTATTTTTAGAAGCTGAATATGATATTGTGTTTGCTAATATTGATAGTGTTGCTGAAACTATTAAAATTGAAGGTGGATATCCACTAGGAAGTTTAGCGGAAATGCTAAGTGTTACTAGCATTAAAGAAGCTAGTAGTATTGATTATACTTCTAAAGAAATATATGCAATTTTAAAAGATGACTATAATACAATCTTAGAAGAATGTATTAAGATTAGTAAAATGGATCATAAAGTAGCAACATTAGATTTAATGGCTGATTTAATTGATGTGTTTAGTAAAAAGATATGGTTTTTAGAAGCTAGTTGTAAATAATTAAAAGAATATAAAAAAAATCAATCCTTAGGGATTGATTTTTTTTATATTTATAATTTTGTTATAATAAAATATATAAGGAGCAAAATGAAAGGTATTGTGCAAAATTTTGTGTAAACTTACTCTTGTGAAATAAATTTTATAATATGTTACTAAAATTGCGATGTACTTTGTTAGCGAAACGTAGATTATAGTTTTCCGCCTTCAAGTAAATAAATTTATCTAGTGATTCAACCGTTGGAAAACTTTGTTTTTTAGACATATCACGTTTTAGCAACTTATTAAAGTTTTCTATAATATTTGTTGTGTACAAACTGCGGCTAATTTCAGGGAAATCAAAAAAAGAAAATAAGCTTTCCTCATAATTGTAAAGCATGTTAACAACGTTTGGATAAAGATTCTGATATTTGACATAAAAGTGATCGAGATGTGCTTGTGCTTCTATTTTTGTTTTACTTGTGTAGATTTTCTTCAATTCTTCACAAACAGCACTACGATCTGCTTTTTTAACTTTCTTGTATGCATTACGCACTAAGTGGGTCCAACAAACTTGGTGCGTAGATTCAGGATAAATATTCAAGCAAGCATCACGCATACCCTTTAGCCCATCAGTTACAAAAATATCGACAGATGTTAATCCTCTTTCTTTAAGAGATAATAACATTTCACTATATATTTCAACTGATTCTCCCGGATTTATAACATAATCAAGCACTTGTTTGTATCCATGCTTATCAATGCCTATAGCAATTAGTACCGCTTCTTTTGTATAATTCCCACCACGTTGAATCGGGATAAATGTGGCATCCATAAATACTGCTATAAATTCTTGATTAAAGGAGCGTTTATGAAATTCTTCGACATCTTTTAATACCACATTAGTTATGTTTGAAATAGTTGATGGAGAGTAATAATGTCCATACATTTTTTCGATTAGTTCACTAATTTCTCGTGTTGTAATTCCTTTTTTATATAGGTGAACAATTAATGTTTCTAAATCATCAGTTCGTCGCGCATACGAATCTAATGTTTTTTGAGAGAATTCGCCATTACGATCGCGAGGGACCTTAACTTTTATGTCGCCATATTCAGTAGTAATAGTACGTTCATAGTAACCGTTACGACTATTACCTGAATTATACCCCTTGTAGTCATATTTTTCATATTGCAAGAATGATGTTAATTCTGTTTCTAACAATAAGTTTACAATACGTTCTGTTTCGCTACGAACTTGTTCTTTAATAGAAAATACTAAATCTTTTAAATTTTTTATGTTAAAATTATTCATGGAACTCCTTGTAAGTTTTTTCTAATTATATTATACAAGAGTTCCTTTTTTTAATTCACAAAAATCAAAAAAGGACTTTACACAAAATATTATACAATATCGAAATTGATATTAATTTTTTGCTTAATTCTAATATTAACAGGATGTGGAGATAATAAATCATATATAAAAAATAAGGTTTTAAATGAATTTAAAGAAAATAATATTTATGCTTATTTNNNGTTCTCAAAATATGAACAAATAATTGCAATAAATGGAACAAGAATCTATTTAACATTAAATTTTGCCAAGAATGAATATAAAATTTCTCTAAGTAGTCGTCAAGAAATAGTAAATGTTATCCGTGATAATAATATAGTAGGTTGTAAGGTTGATAAAGATTATGCTAGTTGTGAAGTTAATGTTAGTATAGATGGAAATGCCGTAACCATTCCATACATAGGTAATGAGCGATTGATGAGTATTTCCACAAATACCCAATCTTGATAAATACCTTGAGTATTAATGAAAGTTATATAGAGTCTTTTCCTGCACCAAAAGAAAAATCTTCTCGAGGGAATCCGTTGGCAGGTAAAGAACATTCCTTTAATTATTATGGAATCGAATATAATGATATTCCTAGCGGTGATGCAAATATAAATATTCTTTCAACATTAAATTTAAATGTAGATCAGATAACAAGTTTAGAATTAGATTACACCAATTACCACGATGAGGGAGAGTTGTTTAGAATATCTTATGGTCCACCATCACAAGATTATTCTACAACTCCAAGTGGTGTTGCAATAAAATTATTGAAAGGAGAACGAGTTTTATGAATAATGATTTTCAATTAGCAAATAATGCTTATGCAGTCGAAACTGCAATTTTATCGATATCTAATAACAATGATGTAGATATTAGTATTTTAGAAACAGATTACAATATATCAATCACTAATAAAGATGAAGCAGCCAAGTTAGGAGTGGAGTTTGAGAATGGTCTAGAACTTCTAGGAGCTAACTATAATAAAACTACTGGAACAACTGTGATATTATGTCAAGATACTAATACTGGTGAAATATTAGCAAGTTGTACTGGTACAAATTTTTATCCAGGAGAAACAAGTAAAGATATAAATAATTGGTTAGATATCGTGTGTTATGGTATCTCACCATATGGTGAAGAAGTTAATAGTATTATCAACTTCTTTAACCAAATGGGAGTGTATCCTAGCAGAATATCAGGGCATTCGTTAGGTGGTTGTATTGCGCAATTAGTAGGACTTAGATTAAATATAGATATTGAAGTTTATAATTCTGCTCCTTTATATCTAGATAGTACAAATGTAATTTCTTTGATCTTTGACAGTTTGTATCGTGCATCGCTAAAAGACATAAGTCCCGAAGAAAGAGTAGCAATAGAAGAAGATTTAAAAAGACGAACGCAAGAGAATAAAGCAAATATAGATAAGTTATTGGCAACATATACAGGAAAATGTAATAATTTTGCCAATGGTAAAGATATACTTACTAACTTATCTAATGATTTTGGTGGTCATTATGTAAGTGATGTACAATATATAACATCAGATGGAGACCTAAATACAGGATATTTAACTGAAGGTCTGCAACAGCATGTTCCTGGATTCATGAAACAACATGCAGGTTTCTTGGATGATGAAGATGTGGCAACTCATAGGATGCAATCAATGAATAATTTTGTTGACGATAATCGTGCTTCAAGTATAGATATTGATGGTGATGGAGTTGTAGATATTTCAAGAACCATCTATGACTATAACTTTCGCAATCTTTTTAATCAGCCAAGTAATTGGCATAATTCTTATAGTGGCGTTATAAATATTGATCCAGAAACATTATCTAATTTAGCGATGAGTTTAGATTCTTTATCATCTACTTTGATTGAAGAAGATAAAGTCATTATTAATAAAGTGTTAAATAAAAATCAACAAATTATTGAAACTCGAGAACAAAGAATAAATATAAGTGGAGAACAAATTAAAAATTTAATTAATAATGATATACTACAAAGTAGTGTTGATATTTTAAAAAGCACATTACAAAGTAATGAAATTATTAACGCAGATTTATCAAGTGTAGAAAAAAGACTTAAAGATTTACGTTTCCAACACAACGTTGCTTCTGCAGGTAATAGTTATAGTAGTGGTTTAGACCCAACATTTCAAGAAAGAAGCCAGGAAGGATTACATATTGGTAAACTTGCCAATGATATTGATAGTATACAACAAAATCTATCACAAGTTATCAACGGAAAGTCTTTTTGTTTACAGTATATTGAAGAATATCAACTAGAGCTTGGAAGAATAAATACAGTCATTGATGACATTTTAAGTAAGTCGGGAACAAATATGCCAAATACATTAAATGATTATGTGTGTAATATGTTTCATACTTTAGGAACATATCTAATTTCAGATTTAAATAATATTCAATTTTTATTATCAAAGGCGAGTGAAATGATCAGTGCGATTAATCAAAACTTTGTAGATAAAGATAATACTGATGCACAAAATATCTATAATAATATTTTAGCGACCATAGAACCATATAAGATTGATACTGCAGGTTTTGACGGAGCAATTGATGAAGCTACTACTAGCAATCAAGCATATGTGGATTTTGCCTCTTTCGATGACCAACTAGATCAACATCTTGATGAATGTTTATCAACATTAGTAGATGATTATGTCAACCCCTTAAGAGTAAGATTAGATGATTTAAAACTCCAAATTGAATATTGTGATAATGATTTAGCTGAATTAAAAGTGGCAATTAATCAATTTTATAACGATATTGATTTAGATTTTGGTTTTGGATATACGATTAATTCTAAATATTTTGATGGGTCTTTTATTTCACCTGAAAAATCTCGATATTGTACCGTTTCTAAGTACATGGATAGCGCATCAGCTCTATTTAACCTCTATCAGAATGTAGAAGCAATACAATACCAAATTTGTACCCAAACACATGCCATTGCTTCTCCTTTAATTGTCGAAGGAGTTGTCAATTATTTATTGTCGATGTTAATGCAAGCCTTTTATCAAGCACTTGACTATGATGAACAAGTAGCAGCCATCAACTTAATTGCTTATGATTTATTGGCTTTATCTAAACAATTAAAAACAGTTCATGTCATTCTAGTTAACAGTCAAAAGAGTGTTGCCATTGATGCATTATCTACTATATTACAGGAAATAATAGATTATTGTGTAGTCTTTAGTGCAAGAGTTGCTATGGTTTTTGGTGAGTATGTTGATAAAAATACATATTACTATCCACATGACAAAGAGCCAGAGAAATCAGACTATTTTAGTTATCAATTAAACCCTTTTTGTTAGCAATAACAGATAAAATAAAAACCGTTCTTTAATAAGAACGGTTTTTATTTATTTTAATTTTTGTCTAATGCTTACAACTAAACAACTAAAACCTATAATTACATCAACTAAAACCATGATCCAACTTACTTGCCAACCTTGAAATTGATTAACTTTAGAGAAGATGAACCCTCCCACACCAAATCCAATGGCAAATAACATATTAGCAATCCCAAGGATATTTCCATAATCTTTACTACCAAATAAATTACCAACCAAATAACCAGGAAGTAAAAGGTAAGAAAAGACACCTAATCCAAAACATACCCCAAACACATAACCAAGGTTTAAGTTTTGGGTAATTAAACAAATACTTGCTATAATCATTAAGATTGAAGCATAGATGGTAGTTTTAAGTGGCCCTATTTTATCAAATAATTTACCACCAATAAAATTACCAATAATACTAAATAAAGCAAATAAAAAGGCAAACTGTAAATAAATATTAGGATTTTTACTATTGTTGGCTAATTGATTATAAAAGACATTATATTGTAATGAAATTCCACTAATAAATAAACCCACAAAGAATAATCCTAAGACGAAGAACATAAATTTAGGGGTTTTAATTACTTCTTTAAGTAATTTACCGCCAGTTGATCCTGTTTGTTTAGCATAAGCTTCATTTTCTTGATTAATTATTTTACTTTCTTCAGTTGTTGGTTGTTTAATAAATAATGAAGCAATAATAAACGAAACAACAACTGATATAATTCCAAATATCATAAATATAAATTTAAAGTTGTACATGCTTGGCACAAAACCAGGAATTTGTAATAACATATTACATAATAAGTTTCCGATTCCACCACCCATGAAGACAAATCCCATTACACTTCCTTTTTTGGTTTCATTAAACCATTTAGTTAAAATAAAAGGAATTCCTATGGAACTTATAATAACACTACCTATATAAATTCCAGCACCACATACCCATGATAAATAGATTTGTGGATGTAATNGTTAAAATAAAAGGAATTCCTATGGAACTTATAATAACACTACCTATATAAATTCCAGCACCACATACCCATGATAAATAGATTTGTGGATGTAATGCTATGGTATTAGGAATTAATCCTAAACCAACAAAACTTAAGCTAGCAAATAACATTCCTGCTAAAAATGTTATTTTTAAACCAATCTTACTAAATAATTGTGGTACGATTGGTGATACTACAGCACTAACAAATATTCCTACAGTAAATACTAAATTATATAAAGCAGCTTCACTACTACCAACCATAATTCCACGATACTGCATTATGGTTGGTAGAAGTAAAGGGATTAAATTGTTTGCAATATTAAACACTATAAATTGGATTAAAAATGTTCCAATTACAATTAATGTTTGTTTTTGTTTCATAATCACTCCTTATATTGACAATTAATTTTACAATATTATTATTTTTAAATGTAAAATAGGTATTGTGCAAAATTTTG
>JAARMF010005037.1:2604-12926 GCA_022844705.1 Toxascaris leonina
TCCCCCCTCCCCCTTCCTAGCCTTTGCTCCTTCTCCTCTCCGCTATAGGTACCAAGGCCGGCAACACTCAGATATGGCATCTCACCTAGGGCAGCGAGGAACGGTGCGCAATGGAGGTGATGATTTTAGCGGGATGCTGCATAGTAGCCTTTTAATGAAAACTCTAGTTTTAACTCAATAGAATGCACGTCTCTTGGAATGTACTAACGAAAGCGCCAAGCTCAATGTCGAGTTGAAAAAGCCCTAATAGGAAATAAATAAGAACGAGCAAGTTTAAAGCTCCAAAAGAAACAAAGCCATAAAAAATCATCAAGAGCATGAGTAAAAAAACAAAAGAATTTCACAAAGAAAAAATAATTAATATGAAGAGAAATAAAATTAGACAAAGCTGTGATATACATAAAAAATAGAATGTAATTAGGTGTCGAGAGAAAATTTTATCAAAGAAAAATCTAAAAAAAAATTCCCAAAGTAGTAGAATCAGAAAAACAGCGTTGTTTCGATTTTTCTACCTTTTGATTAGACAGGTATCGATACCTAGCGGAATATATTATCTTAGTACGTTCAGGTGCTATCTCTCATCATGTTCCATAAAGCCGTGTATTTTTGTCTCATAGTTTATACGTACAATAAGCGTTCATTTCATTGCTTAGGTGTTCTTTCGTATAGATAACACCTGTTTTAGCATGTAGCTACAACAGGTGTACTTCTTTATCTTCTACGCTCACTTAAATCATCATCTCATCCTCATTCACTTTTTCACAACACATTCATAAACACCTGCCTGAACCATCTCTCAACAAGATCATCAAACTATCACTCCATAATGCATCTACTAGCCAATGCGTTAAACTCAACTTTTAGAACAGAGCCGCTTGCAGGTATATTTCTTCCAATAGTGTCAATAAAACTAGCAATTGCAACGGGTTCTACTCATTTAAATAGTAAATTAGAGCGTTTACATAATTTTAAATTCTTTAGAAGGCATCCTAAAATAAGTGGAATATGTTTGAAGAAAATATTATCTCTCCTCTTTACTCGGCTCATTATTGGTCATAAGTCTTTGATTGTCAAAACACTGATATATCTTAGAACATCCAGAAATCAATTCGCGAGAAAACTTGCGGGTTTATTAATCCCCGAGATTTTAGAGCTTCCCTTGTTTCTTTTTAGTGGAAAGGAAGGAGGTGAAGGTGAGGGTACGAGGGGGATGGGGGGGGGGGNGATCTCCATAACGTATAAAAACAGTGCATAATTTAGATCTTCAATACAAGCTCTTTTCTGATTTTTGTAGAGTAAAATGGATAGTGAGAGGGATGGGTGGGCGAAAGGAAACTGGAGTTACTGAGGGCGAGTACCTTTTCTTTCAGTTTAAAGAGAAATGAAGGATGCGGATTCATTCTAAAGTATAGACTGCCCAAACCGTGACACTTTCATCTCACTGTTATCAACGCGGGACGGAGGGGCGTTGGGAGGAGGAGATGGGGCTGGGAGGAGGAGGGGAGGGGAGGGAAGGGAAGGGGAGAGGAGGGGAGTGGATGGGAGGGAGGGTAAGGGAGAGGAAGGGAGGGGAGGAGTGAGAAGGAGGAGTATTATTCACATTACAAATCAACAAACCTACCTCATCCTCTCGAATTCGATTATCACAAAAATATTCTATCCGTTTCAATTTTTCCTCAATCGCAAGTGTTGGTGCATACATTGCCGACTCACATGCCGCTTTACACCATTTAGTTATAGTTTCGTTTATTGAACAACAAATTTCACCCACTATTGACATTTTTCTTTGCCTCTTTAAAACATCATTCATATCTAGAAATACATTCAATTGAAATTTATATTCATCGAATAATTACCTAAATTATACAAATCTTCTCGTAAATATTTCCTCACGCATATACTCTCATATCTTATCAATATAATCACTTATCACTATCAATACAATCACTAATATCAATACGAATACAGTCTTATCAATAAAAGTTGTTCAATCATTAGTATATCACTTTAACTCATCTCCGAGATTAATAATCTTTACTACCGAAAAATTGGTCATTTATCAATTCGGCACTCAACAATTGTCGAAACAATTATCGCAGTTTATAAAGGTGGCTTGCTATCAAAAATTTGATTGTACTGATCTAAACTGTAGTCGATAGACCTCTTCTAAGCTTACTATCAAATAGACCTCTAGATTTGTTATCGATCTTTCAATCTTTGAAAGGCTAAATTTTTTGAACAGCCGACTATAATATTTGGAAATAATCTGAGAGGAGTGGAGGAGGGGGGGGGTTAGAGGGAGGAAGAAGGGGACTTGGATGAAGGAAGTAGTGAATGTGACATATTCGGCGAAAGAAGTGCATATTTTGAGTGATCACCGAAAAGGTTACTTCTAACATCTTTAATTCGACGAACGCTATATCACTTATAATGAGATGATTCCTTATAATGAGATGATTCCTTTCCTTTGCTATAAAATTATCTCAACGTTTGTTGCATTTCGTTTTATTGATTTATTTCCTTTTTGAATTTTATTATTCCTATGATAAGCTCAATTTTATATATATATATATATATATATATATATATATATATATATATGAATTGAGAGGGCAGAACGAGTGGAGGAGGGGTGAGTATTGAAAGATTACTAATCAATATGCAGTGCTCATTATTGAACAAAATTATCTCAAGAGTCGTTCAAAGACAAACGAAGTATTTATATTTATATTTATATTTATATTTATATTTATATTTATATTTATATTTTTATTTTTATTTTTATGTATTTATTTATTTATTTATTTATTTATTTATTTGTTCAATTATATAAACTCTCTCTACTGCCATATTTGGAAGGTGAATCACTGCTTTGAACATTTTTTGAACCAAGTTCAAAAAAAAAAAACACCTCATATAAAGGTTTATAATTCAATAAACACTAACTCGTTTCGATGCATGTCACAAGTTGTCCATATTCAATACCCTTACATATAGAGAGTGATTGCTTCTCGAGTAAATCGTGCATAAGTTGTGAATGACAACGAATCGGTACATCACAACTATATAAGACTAAAAAAAATTTTTAGCAGAAATTTCTTTCTAAAAAGTGAAAAATTACGCCATGGAATCTTTTCTTGACTAGTATTTTATTTATTTATTTATTATTCATTTCGTCGTAAAAATTTATTTTCGGGATTTATGTGCTATTATTTAAGACACAAAAATGAATTAAATATTCTTGAAGAATCAAGATTAGCTCCGATTTTCAACTGCTCTTCTCCAATTTCAAACTCATAAACCGCCATCCAATTTTCTGGATTAGGATTTCAGAATCCTGAAAATCAGAGAAACATCGAGCTGAAATATTTTTCTAAGAATTTGCTATATGCCTCAAGTTTTATAGCACAAATATTGATTCATTCGATGTTTCGATCGCTTCGTATCTTCGATAAAGCCAATATAGCCTTAGGCAATGTAAATCTCACAACTCCGAATCCGGAAATGCAGAAACTATTAAGGGCTTAGGGGATTTTTATTGTTTTCTCACAAAGTTTTTCGCTTATTTAGTATGACCTATCTGTTACAATTCCTATAGATTTCTATATAATTAAAAAGAAAAAGTAAAAGTTAAAGCCATCTAATCGCACTAAATCTCCAAATCATTTTATATGAGCGCTAACCATATTTGAAGTGAACTTTCTGAAGGATTTTCTTCCGCATAATTGGTGGATATCGTATTGTATTATTGCATAGAACATTGATATTCGTTACTAGCAACATTACGACGGTGAGTATCAAATCGAAACGTATCAGCGAATCCATTATACGAAACCCCTGAATAATAAAAAATTTTTATTGCATGCGCGCACTAGAGCTGACAAAATCAGAAAATTACGACTAGCGCAAACATCAGCGGTAGCTTAGTGGTAGAGTAGTGGCTCAGCAAACAAGAGGTCGTAGGTTCGTACCCGCCTGCGGAAGAGTTTTTTTCATTGCTTATCAAAAAAAAAAGATAATAATAATAATAATAATAATAATAATGATAACATAAAAAATTACTACTGCAACATTGGGAATGAATTCTTCAAATTTTATTCCAATTCGACAATGATTTATAATATTTTAACGATAAAATGAGAACAAAAAATATATCCAACAGAGGCAAGAAAACTATCAAAGGAGCAAAACTTTGGCAATGATGTTTGTGAATTGAGTGCCAACTTTAAAATATGCGACAATCGTAACATATATATATATATATATATATATATCTGTATATATATTTGTACAAATATATATATATAGTATGCAAATTCACATAATACGAATGAATCACTAACTAAGGATCATTAACGGTTCAACTTCTCATAATTTGAATTGTGACTTCTGCTTCGCCATTACTTGACCAATCCACATCATAGAACATAACGAATTTCTAGAGTTTATTATGACGAGGTCACCTCTATGTGTGGATATGTGTATGACTATTTGTCTAAAGGTTCAAACGGCTGAAGTTTCCGTTGCAGAAATTCATGATGATACTGAACAGGAGGGCATCTCCTAAAGGAAATTTTCTTATCAATTATATTGCTAATATCATCTATTTGGCGCCGTAGTAGTAGTCTTTCGTAAATTGAAAGACTCACAAATATCATAAATGTGATTATAATTGCGCTATACGAACACAAATTTACAAAAGTGAATAAAAACGAACGCTAAATAGAGCGATTCATATAAGCGATCGACTCCATTGAAATATGAATGAATCGTTGCGCTTTTTGAATATTTTTTTTTTTTTAAATTCTTTAGCTGTATACAATTCTGGTCGATCTGATTGACGAGATAGTATAAGCAGACAACATAGCAATCTGTCTGGCATATTTATTAATTTCCTTATAATTCAGTGTGTTAGAAAAATTGAAGCGAAAAAAAAAAAACGGAGACGAGAAAATGCAATTGAACGATGCTATTGAATAATGCGATGATATAATGTGTGAGAATATCGACAATAGACACTTCATAGAATTGGAATTCCACCGAATTCCAATTTCATAGTTTGTGGAATTCAGCCGAATAATTTTTATTTCTCATTTGTAGACATCGATTTCGAAGTGAATGATCTCTTCAACAAAGAATATTGGTCATAATTATTTAGCTAAAAACATTCAAACACTAAAATATTTGCAAAAATTAGAGAGATGAATAGCGTACGAAATGATTGTGAAGGTGACGAAGAAATAGGGTGCAAGCGCATTTAAGTCGTATTCGTCGATTTGAACTAAGAGGTGCATCCGAAAACAAAAAAAAAAAAAAATGTTAGCTCTCGTCTTTGTTTATATCGTAAGCAAAAACGTCCATAAAATATGTAAATTTAGTAGAGTGCTATACCTTTTCATCAAATTGCGATGGTTCACTATCAACTCTACTCGCTATGATTCGAAATCGTTGCATTTCAATGCACGTCGATATTTATATGTAAAGAGCTTAGCATTAAGCTTCATCACCGCGTTGCTAAATACTAAATACTTCTTGCATAGTGTCACTACATCATTTGAATTAATTTAATTATGTGCTATATTTTATATTCTATACCATTCTTTTCTCAACTTATTGTTTTTCGAATGAGCAAAAATATTGATGTGTATTTTCATGGATAATAATTTCTAAAGAATCTTTCATTTCAATTAATGACAACAATAATTCAATTACTGCTACTTAATTGAATATTATTTCTTTTATGGTTTTCAAAAAAAAAAAAAAAAACTAAGATCATTATTATTCTTTCTTTTAGGTATCATTCTGAAAATATTTCCGAACATTATTTCACTCAATTTTCTCTCGAAATATTTACATCCTTTTCAAATACGAATAAATCATCGTAATCGAAATCGATGTCTATAAAAAATTTATTGACGACTAATGAGAAATAAAAATTATTCGGCTGAATTCCACAAACTATGAAATTGGAATTCGGTGGAATTCCAATTCTATGAAGTGTCTATTGTCGATATTCTCACACATTATATCATCGCATTATTCAATAGCATCGTTCAATTGCATTTCCTCGTCTCCGTTTTTTTTTTCCGCTTTATTTTTTATGACACTCTGAATTATAAGGAAATTAACAAAATATACCAGACAAATTGTTACGTTGTCCGCTTATGCTATCTCGTCAATCAAATTAACCATTATTATGTAGTGCCAAAAAAAAGAATAAAAATAATAAATAATAAAAAGAATAGCGAAACTATTCAATCATATTTTAGCTGAATGATTCGCTTCAACGAATTATCCTCAATAACTACTCGTTCTTATGCAATATTACTATGGAGCTAACCGATAGAAACCAGATGAAAATAAGTTTTTTTTTGGCATATATAAATAGCGAAATTTTTCTTAAAAATCTCTAGACTTCAGCTATCTCTTTATGAAACGATGAAACCTTTCGTATGAAACCATAAAATAGAAAGTTTTAAAAAAAAATCTATTTTTTTTGTAAACCTAGACTTCTAGACTTCAACTGTCTCTTTATGTAAAGTTTGTACACCTATACAAATGGCATAGATGCGGATGGCTTCTTCATAATATGCTATACAACAGCAAATGTGCGTTATATTCTATGAAACTATGGAGTGATTAACAAAAAAGCTATCGAATTATTGAACACTAAATAGGGAACAGCTATCGAAATTCCACCGATGAATTATTGAACACTAAATGAATTCCTAATAGAGATGGTTTATATGTCATTTACACACTAACCTTATTGAAAATATTTAATTTGATAAGAAATTTTTAAAAATAATTTAGCACAAATATTGCTGTTTTAATAGTTTTTCTTGCTCTTATTGGATTTCCTTTCGTATTCATTTCATTGTTCGCATATTATTAATGGTTGCCAATTCGATGATTTTTAAAAAAAAAAACTCTCGAGTAAAAAAAAGATGAAACGAAAATTTGTGTCTCTATTTGCAATGAATTTTGCAATTTTCGCAGCGAATTTTGCGATTTTCGCAGCGAACTTTGCAATTTTCGCAGCGAATTTTGCGATTTTCGCAGCGAATTTTGCAATTTTCGCAGCGAATTTTGCAGTTTTTATGGAATAAATTTTGCAGCAGAAATTTGCGGCTAATCTCAAAATGAATGTGCATCATTTGATAAGCGTTACAAACGAATGCATAAATGAAGTGTTAAATTCTTGTTTTTCAGCTGCGTAAACAATTCGTTAATTCCAACCAAGCTATAGAGGATCGAAGCTTGAGGTGGTCGAAGTTCAGGCCTCTAATCCATGATCAAGCTTTAAGACTTACGATTTCGTGAGCGTTCTCGGAAAAACACAGGAGCTCGATGTCTCACTAACTCCCAACAACATCTTGACATCTTGAACTCGAACTTCGAGGCATCATAAATGCTTGAAACTATATCGGAACCTTGATAACATTCAATATATTTATGCTGTTTTATTGCTACGAATATTTCTCAGAAAATATAGCTCTCGCAAATCGATTCGCCATCATTTGACTCACCTGCAACAGGTGTGCATTGTGTAATTAATGTTCACCTTTGCATTTATAGTCGCTTATCATTCGACTTGTGAGTTGCATTTGTCTCTCTTCGCTGAAACTCTTCGATTGTTTTGTTAAATTGAGATTATTCACGAAAATATTATTGAGTTTATTTTTACTTATAATTAAATAAAAGGATTTTTTTCCGTTTGCAAGTTCTATAATCCTGCTATCCTAATTGCGCATTTTAAATTTTATAATGGAAATAATAAAATGGCTAGATTCTATTTATTCGTTATATCTAAATATTTCGATAGAAGGCGTAAATTTTTGATGAAAAATGTTGAAGAAATTGATGAAATTTACTTCGGAGAGTGGAAAAGTTTCGCTCAACTGTTGTCTCAATTTTCGATCATAAACTTCTTTTATTTATAGTCTTTTACAATCTCATATCTATAGGGTACATTAGGCGACTCTTATTCATCCATAGCTAATTGCACTCAAAAAATTTGCATATCTATTGAGATGTTTCAATCAGAAATCACTAAAATAAGATCTACTCAATTGAGAATGACCTATTAGGTCTTAGTTGGTCGTCGGAATGAATTTATAAACATTTGGAATTGCCGCTCTCATTCGTAAATATTTTCACTTTAACCGGTCGAGTCGCGAAAAAAATGCATTGTTTTGCGCGTAATATGGGGAAATTTTTTGGAATGAAATATGAGATTATCAACAAGAAAATTTCATCATTTGCTTGTAATTTATGGAAGCGGTCGGTCTGCGAAATTACGAGAGCACGTATCATGTCATGTTTCTGGATCTATCTATACTTTCAATTTGTTCAAAATTGACGAAAGCCTAGAATTTCGCGTCAGTTTTTCCTCTTGCCAAAAAATTCGTTGTAAAACCTTCTTGTGGCATGCGTTACTGAAAGACAAGCCCGAAAATGTTCCACTGTTCTTGGTCCACAATTTAAGTGAGACTTCAATTTAGGTGCGAGTTGAATTCAGGTGAGGCACGATGATATGGTGGCTGCTACTCTTGGTTTCTCTATACTCTTCGCTATCATTTACGGCAAACATTCCACGATTGCAAGGTTTATCTTGTGCGGGTTTTTTTTTTCTTCTGCATGGTTCTTTTGCTTTTTTCGCTATAGACTCTTGCGGTTATGTGTTTCATGTATGCCTGTCTATAGAATAGTTTCACCTTGTCCGGTATTCATATGGTTTATATGGCTTATATTTGGTTTATTGTTTGTATGGTTTATGGTTTATGATGGTTTGATGGTGCTCGTGGTGTATTATGGTTCACGTTATTCCACCAACCTAAGCCATAGGATGACATCTCATTTCTTATGTGGGGTCAGATATTTAAATGCACAAAAAATCGCATATATTTTTCATTCCCCCTCCCCCCCCCCCACCTNTCCTCCCCTGCTTATGAAGTGATGAATTTTTCTCTGAACATTTCTGTGATCGATGGGCTACGCCATTATTTTGCACATTCATAAGCCAGTGGTGATACATACATTAAATTGGTTGCTCGATTGAGAGAAGGTCAAGGTAAATATTTTAACCGGTTTCTTTGGTATACATCTCTACCTGTTCTATAATTCATTTAATAAATGATGGAATAAATATTTAATCAATTGAATAAATGAACTTCATCTCATTTTACATGAAATTCTTGAACGATTCCATTGCCAATTAATCTCCGTACCTTCTCGGTGCGCTGAGGAAGACAATAAAGAAGCAATAGGTCTCGCTTACAAGCTTTTTTTTAGCTCACGGCTTTCTCCAACGATCTCCATAAATATCTCGCGCCAAGACCCGTTTACGGATAGAAACATAGGCCCGATCCGAAAATCCAGGGAAATCGCTCAAGCGTTGCTAAATCAAATCGAAGCCAAGCCTTAAATGGGGTGTATTCCCAACGAATAAATGCACTATGATTACACTTCGTTCGTATCTTCTTAGCAACTTGGCGTATAGTGCCTCAAAAAGAAATATAATGTAATTAAACATACCTCTAATTTCTATCAACTTCAACATTTTCTTCACGGGAAAAGCGTATTTGATAACGCAAACGTTGTGGCACATCGTACTAAGGTGACGTATGTGATTCGATGCAGTTGTTACAGGACGTTTCGGTCATAATTGAGAATCATAATAGATAGGATAATGAAGATAATTTAGGTTAACTTAGGGTATATCGAGGTTTATATGATCGGAACAGAGGTGTGACACCTTTTCCGAATAATCATAAGAAGGTAAAATGCGCCTCGTATGAAAAAAATCTCAATCTCAATCGAAACTCTGAAAGCAAAACGAAGCAGAATTTTAAAAAAGTCGCAAAGAAAAATTTACGACACGCTTTTCACTTTTTCCATCATCGAGCTCCTAGAAATTTAGAAATGGCGGAAATGTCTTTGTTACTTATGGACATTTGCGCCCGCCGAAGTAAGAGAAATTGTGTGAATACATGAAAATATACTCTGTGAAAGTATCAGTTTTATTGAAGAGGGAATAGTATAATGTGTGAAATATTTTATAGGAGTTGCAGTTCGTGGACGGTTGATATGTGGTAAAGAATCACTTGTGGGTGCTAAAGTGAAAATTATTGACGTCGATACGCGTATGTTTCATTGGAATAACTAAAATTGAGAACGATTTAGTGTTATGTATAGCTAATTTATTCTCGTTAGTGTATTTTTGAGTTGATAAAGCTTTGAGAAGCATTGATGGACCATCGGAGTTGCTATATTTAGCGTCGACTATATCCCATCTTAGTTGATGATAAGCACAAAAAAAA
>JAARMF010005041.1:0-12911 GCA_022844705.1 Toxascaris leonina
GCCCAACGACACCGACAACCGTGATGCATTATACAGCATGCATTTCAATGGACAAAAATTACCTGCTCCCTGATAGTATATTTAGGTGTGGAGGCTGCATTCAGCGGATGCAATATTTTCGGACAGTTTCAGCAGTAAAGATGGAACATGAAGGAATCGAAAGAAAATGAATCCAAAGGAAAGATCAGCATTTTGCAAGCTTTCAACTCTTCAATTTCTACGAGGTGGCCATCCGCTGCTACCATTCATCGGCTATATTTATCACATCGTCAGAGAGCATAAACATCTCAAAAAGCCTTTGTTGTCTTCGATTGTGCACGTTTCATATAGCCCCTCCGAAATGAATGCCCTTCTTTCCGTTCAAAATCATCTAAAGTGACATGAAATGTAAATGGGAAAAAAGCATCGCTGAAAATAGCATCCGCTCAACAGACATTCCACACCGATGGGCGAACACAGAGTTGGACGATCACCATGAAACAAATTCTATTTTGAGGGACGTTAAAGACGCTGTGTGGGCGCTCCTCACTGATTCATGCACTAAATCTCCGTTTCAGTGGAAACATATTGGCAGAAACGATGAACAATTCCCTCTAAACAATACGGTACTCGTATGTCAGCACTGAACACAACCAATACTAGCTGGAACTTTTCGAGATTGGTTCCATTGTTCAGCGAGGAAATTTTTTGTGATCAAAAATTAGGACGCAAAATCATCGCACAATGAATGAATGAACTGCAGATAACGAGGGTCACTGAACCTGCATTCACAACAGCAATTGCCTCCTTGCCTCCAGATAAATGAATCCAAACACCACAGCAAGCTTCCCCACCACAGCAGCAAGCTTCCGATGGACTTTCGAAAATTGCAAAAGTTACGTTTCATCAACTCCGAAAAACCCACTAAAATACATCCACATTTACAACTTATCGTCACTTTGAACTTTTAAGTTTTCTCATCACTTTTACGTTACACCGCTCTTTGGTTGAGATACTTTATACAGAGATTAAACATAAGTTATAAGAGATTAAAGACGCTATGTACACTACACCCAACAACACCACCAAACCATTTTATATACCAAGAGAAATATTGTAATGAAATTTTCAGGCCCCAACACTTCAAACTCAAAATTTTACACAGTGTATTCAGTGCTAAGACTCTTCTACCGAACTTTGACAAAGTCACCGACAAGCACTTTGATGAAAGCGTCTTCATTTATAGCGCAGCCGCGAAACTATAAGGATGCTGAAAACAACATATGAGTGACTGTACCATATCAAGCTGATCTGCTTCATAACATACGAGGTCTGTTGGGCTATTACAGACGTCCTAATATGTATTCATGGTGTTCTGTTTACGATCGACTATAATTTCAGATCCCCGTGTTTTCTAACTATCTTAGTGAATACTCAAATGATCGGTACAAGAACTAGGAACTCGATTTGGGAGGGGGTACAAGAACCCATAGAGGCGATACCTCGCATCCCATAAAGGACAGAATTCTCAGGGCTCCTCAGCGCAAGTCCAATGAAATGAACCAAAAAGAGATGTAAGATATACCGAGGATTTTGTGATTTGCAATAAATGTCTAGTTTCATAATTAACCGGTCAATTCAAAAAGCGGATTTCCTCTTGCAGTTTCCTGAGTGTGGCCTGGTCAGTGAAACATCTTATGGATGGGATATGTGCGATTGTTTTCTTCTTGCGCCATCTATCTTGCTATCTCAACGGAAAAAATCATTCCGACATTCTTAAGCAAGCGCTATGCTGATATCATCAACCACATATTTGCAACATATGAATGGGTTAAACGTTGAATTCATGTAACCGGGCTACACAGGTAGATAATACGCCTATAAAGCTTTTAAGGGACCACGGTTACAAAACAATAGAGTGCTGAGATATGATTTTAAAAGCCAGTCACATCAACGTGATACTCACGATGTTAGCTCTTGTCCTGGCACAGTTCAAGCTCCTCCACTGCTCAGCGTTCGCGTATTCTTGTGCTTTTTCCAACACCTGATCGTCGGCACTGAGGAAATACACATTAAATCCATGCAAGGTCGCACAACGGGAATAACACTAATTGCGCTTATAAGAAGGAAGGTGTGTTGCGAGGTTGATGCAAAGTGCTTGCTGCATAGAAATGAGTGTAATAGAGCAATGAACGATATATAAGCAGATTAAATTCTGCTTGAAATGATTTTTGTGGAATGCGCCAATTGCAACGCTTTTGGATGAGGTTTTTTGTAAAAGTGACGACTTCATGATGAAAATGAATCGTAAGTGGTGCTTGGCTGAATGCGTGGGAGCTGATGAGAATTCTAAGAAAGAATACAGTTCAATAACATGGCCACCATATAAAGGACAACTATGAAAATACTTCCAAAAAAAAAAATCATTCCTGTTTAACGAAGAAGGCGAAACCGAGCATGTAAGCTCACGAATATCCAAGTTTAGGAAATAAGTTATCTGACCACAGTACTGAAAAGCCGCGACTGATAAGACACAACAGAGTCAATATTTCACCGTTTTGCCTCCCTCCTTCAGATACGCCAGAAATCACAAAACGGCGTCATAAGTTGACAACCGAAGTGAGATACAGTCCACATACCATCAAAATTCTTGTTCAGTCCTCCTATGTGTACTTAAAACAACTGAAAATTCTAGTTCATACGTAATGTGCAAGCATGACCAGAAGCAAACACATTCAGTTACGCAGCAGTGTGAAGGACTGCTACTAATTCTATAAGTGTTCTCCTGTCACGTATTCAAAGCTCATCGGCGTCGTGTGGTTGGATAAGCCGATCACCCTTCACGCCAATAAAAGCATTCTCCAATATCGCTCACAGAAATGGCACTGGAAGCAGTCGTGAGTGATAACGTGAGCCGTGTGGAAGGATTTGAAAACGAGGTGCACGACATGAGACACACAGCTGCACAAACTGCTCAAGAGAAAGTGCAAAAGAAAATAAACAGCGAAGGGCACAGAACATGTTTTTGAGTGGGTGTGCTTGGTAAACGTTCACCTTGCCGAGCCCACATCCTCTAACACGCCGCTCACTGACTCTCTCGTAACACCTTCATGCTTTACGCTCCACAGCATAGAGCTGACGTTTGAAGGCTTCTCTCAGCGGAGTTCGAAATGTGGATGACACATATTTATAGAAATAATCTTTGAAAGCAGCACATCAGTGGAATGCTTTCTTATCGTAATATTGTGCTTTCTATTCATCTGAAATGAACTCATAAGTAATAAATTCGATAGTTCCCCTCCAGAGAGCCAAAAATAAGCTGTCAACTAATAATGGGCACATGAATGCCGACAGAAAATTTACATGTAGGAAGCATCTTATCAGAAAATATACAAAGAAAACAAGTGTTTCCATGGGAGAATCGTTTCAAGAAGAGAATCGATCCGTAAGCTATCCAAGTAAAAACACTATGCGCTCTTTTCTTCATTGCTTAATGTTCCCAATCAGTAGTTTTATCCGTAGAGACTGTAATTTGCTCTCGAATTCGAACACTACTGAAATCTAGAACTTATTATCGAAGTGCACCGCTCTTATGAAGCATCACAAATACAGCACTACTTTGATCTTTGACTAAGACAATACGAAGAAATAATCGATAGCGAAATCGGTCTATTCATATAAGACGAATGCATTTGTTGCGCGATGCCTAGCAGTAAGCGACCCCTTTCCCCACCAGTCACTAGCTATTCAACTTTAAACGGGATCCCTCTGTTTGTTCTCTTTACACTACAATTGTGAACAATAGAAGCCTTTAAAGGGGAAATTTTGGGTGCTTCCAGCCAAGTTGGCTGACGTACTTCACTTAGTATGAAATGACCAGTTTTGCTTCTCTCAGATGCTTGCATCATTGGAATCCTCTTAATCGAAACATGAGAATTAAATTATGGTCAGGTGCAAAACGAATCTTTCCCCTCCACCTAACCCCCCATTCTTTCTAGATTCCATGAAGTTCAGTTAAAATGGACAGAAATCGTCAGATTGACACGACTTCCGTTCATTTTAGCGAAACTTGCCAAAGCATGCACTAATAACCAAACATTTGACGCCGAAACTCGGTGAACTGTTAGGAGTGAACAGTGCGAAATAAAATAGACCACTTCATTAGAGTGGTAGCCGATTCCTGATTAAAAATGAAAAAACAGAATTGATGTCTACTGAAAGCATTTCTTTCTAGAAGAACAACTTCTCAACAAAATGCAAAGTAATATCGCTTCCGAAAACAGGAAACATGAAAACCGCTAAGCAAAGCAAATAAATAAACCACATTCCACATTTCAAACAATCGAAAACAGAAGTTAGACGTGAAACCAGTTTTGTGTGCGAACGAACGGCTCTGCCAATTACCCACCTCCACGTTCCCTTCCTCTCACTTCCTTCTCGATAAAGACTTCGTCCTGACAGATTTTTATCTAAACTTGTGATCTGTTTTCTGTGAAAAATGCAGCATAAGAATTCCAGTAGTGTGAAAAACAGCGTTAAAAACAACGAGATGAATTTCGGAATGCCGTTAAACCACAAAAGCAAACCACTCAAAGACTTTCTACATTCGCACGAATAGCCTGCTCACCATGATGCAGTTTACACAGCCGTTTCGAGAATGTAGAGCAATTCTATGGGAATGCACTAAACTTGAGAGCATCGCCACTGCCAAAATTTTTGCGTCTTAGAGATTAAAAAAGTGAAGTCGAGTCCTCACGTCCTCCAATATTGCAGTATAATTATTGACGAGATCGCTATAAAATCTTTGAATGAATAAGTCACGCACCAAGCGCATACTCTTGTAGTGAATGCAGCAGTATTATGGCACTGATCCCAGTCCAACTTTAAAATGCGCTTTTACGTTTATTGGTTAACTAAAAGGAAAGATGACCCAATGATCATCACGAATTCTGATCAAATACGCGAATGAACTTGCACGAAGAACCATAGAATCGTAGCTATAAGGAGGATGCTGAGACCTTTAAATGCAACTAAAGTTCACTTCTAACGGTCTCTATCTCCCGTTGCATCAAAATGCTCCGTATGCGATATAACAACTGTTGACCAAACATAAGACTCGCGCAACTCCTTTAATTGTCATATGGGATCCGCGTCTCATTCCCTACAATACTGTTGGCAGAGGTAGAGAATGAAAGAGGAAATGAAAAGAAACGCATACTTATGCATTAATTATTCTCAGGCTGTTCAATCAAATACGCACCACTGAAATGAACCTGCAAGCATATCACCAACATAGGTGATCCAGCTGGCTATAAGTCACTTGAGTTCATAGTGTTGAAAGAGTTGTTCAGTCAAACGCCCATAAAACTGCCTTTTCACAGTGTAAGGTGATGGGAAGAACTCAATGTGAATTAATGCGAACAGCGAAACGAATGAAGCACAGCAGACAAACGCTGTGCGTGTCCGTTCGGTTTGTCTGCCGGATAGGCACTGCCGTATTCATATGGCAATCCCTTCCCGTATTCCTCAACTACAAAGTGCAAACTTTTGAATGTTGAGTTCCTTCTCTTTCTTATTGGTCATGCTTTACGACGAAATAATTTGCATGGTATATAATAAGTATGCGCAGAAATGAAAAATATTCTCAATGGCCACAACTCCCTCATATTCATTCTTATCTGCGATGTGAGAAAAGCAGTGAAGAGTGCGAACAAATAAAACGGCCACAAAACTAGATCAAAATCGAACGTTTAGTTTTTCAGCACTGCAAGACGAGACAACGAGGAAGTATGTAGAGAATGAACGCAACCGCCTTCCAAAATTAGCACCCCATAGCTAACGAATACAGTTTATGAGCCGACCTAACATAGAGCTCACCCTCACAGCGCTTCGTCCATTTCCTCAGCAACAACGTGCAATCCTGCACATAAGAGTTGTAAAAAAGCAAATATAAATATAAATCTAAATAAAAAAAATAAAATAAATCCACTGAGGACGGCTGTGGATATCTATTTGAGGGGAAAAATATGATATGTGAGAAAACATTTCCCACATATAAAATTAGTGATATATCTGTGATATAACAGACATACGCTCATCTAAATAGTTCTGAATTTGAGCAAACGTAGACAGCGACAAAGCAAAAAGAACGAAGATGGAACGTTGTGAAATGAAATCCAACAATGAGTGTAAAACGCCCAGACACTCTCTACAGTAGCAATCAAAAGAAAGAAGCGTTAAGGATATCTAGACCCGCTCAAGTTCTGCTCTCTTTTTATAACGACGTACATGCCTTCTATTATGACATTCCGTTACTTCATCATCTCATTAGCAGCTTCTAGAACTAAATAGCTACAAGAACGACGAATAACAAGCCATCTCACGCTTTCTTGCTACGATCCTCACTGACAGGTACCTTAGAGGATTAAGTGGTGAGAATTTTATCATATCCCATCGATATTAACTAGAACACTTATCATATCCCATCGATATTAACTAGAACACTTATCATATCAGTTAATATCGACAAGTTCCATATTCATTACTTGCACTAAGTTAATCCCCACTCGGCATGGAATACTGTTATTACTGTCATACATCCGTTCATATCGACTTATAAATTAAAAATTCTTCTTCATTTAACATTCACGATGACAGCCTCGTTTTCATCTATTTTCAGTGCCACAGCCTCACGGTTAGTCCTCGTAAATCCTCATTCACGATTGAAAATCGACGTTCGGCAGCACTTTAATGAACAATACATTCACAACATAAATAGGGCTTATGCAATGCATCAATAAGAAATTTGAGAGATGATGCTTACAACGTTTCTTTCCAAAACCAGTGAACGACCCCTCTGTTGCGAATAACACCAACCAAACTATATTTAAGCGACATCATATCACAGTGAGTGACAGCCACAATAAGGCTTACGCAGTTTTGGGGATGGTTAAGCCAACGTTGCAAAACGTTACCAGTGGTCATACTTGCAACGTGGAAGATTCAACATGAACAGTACAACTGACTGGTTTAGAGGCAGACAGCGAATGAGGGATGAAGAACAAAGTGCGCCTTTTGCACTTCTGTTTGTTAAGGTCACGCCGTGTAAAAAACGCACCTGCATAAATAGCCTGCAAAACACAATCCCCACCGATAATGCAAAATGGAAAATATAGAAAGGAGTGGCAAAACAAAATTTCTTGGCCCATTAAATACGCCAATCAAGTAAACAACTTCATTCAGCTGTAGCTGTTTGCTCATTTCATGCAAAACGACGAGCCATCGATGCTATGCGATGGATTTCGAGATGCGCACTGCTACGAAATTTCGATTCAGAAACATATCTCAGTGTTATGCGGACGGCACGATATAGTAATAATTGATAACGATAACTGCAAGTCGTAATTTTCAAATTCTGAAGAACGGACAGCACAGACAGGAGGGGGGAATGGAGGAGGGGGGAGGAGAAGCATTCATAACGTTACATTTAACGACTAAATTCAATATGAATGCAATATCACGGCTCAGTTAAACTGAAACACTGCAAAATGGCTCAGCGATGGACGACGTAGTCGCATTCTGACAACATCGGAAGTAAAAACCACCTCGGAAGAATCACTTGCCCAGGAAGGAAAAGATGCAGTACTCCACGAACGCATCCGACGGGTACCAACTTTCCACAGCGTTAAAAGCACTTTAACGCGGGATCCGATTCTAAGCGACACCAAATTAAAGTGGACGAATAAGAGATCTTGAGGTCTTAACTATGAGTTCGCCACAGAGACTGCATCTCCATGCCCATAAACTGGTGCGACAAGGCCCACCCTTCCCTTTGCTCATAAAACGGGCTCTTACTCGGAATTGAATCCTTATGGCTTCGATCGTAACATCACCTCCCTTCCACGGCACGCGCTAGTTCTATGGGAGAAAGAGCGATTGAATTCCATATATAGTTGTCAATGAGTGGGCGCAAAGTACGTCACCCAGAAAGCAATTTGTAGGAGGCGTTGGTGTGCGATAAAGCGGTCATACAAAACTATAAAAGAGCTGCAGTAAAAACAACATAAAAGCATGAAAAGAGAGTGATAAAACAGGACACAACGCCAAAGATGCATTATTCCGGAAATGCCGAAAAAGCTAGCTGCAAAGCCGATTATAGCACCTCGCACAGGCCAGCAAATGATCACCCAGCGGGAAGTGCCGAAAAATTCACCCCGAAGAATGCATACCCTATTCGCAACGCAAAGAAATATCTGATTATCTAACCGCACTCTGTGTTGCAAATCACTGAAGCAGCTATCGTTACAGGTTGTGACTTCAATGCGGCTATCAGCTTTTACATTCGTGAAATGCGCATTACTTGGAAGCCACGACGTCTGGACACAAACCTTACTGTAAAGATATATCTCACCCCTCAAACTTGCCTCAAGGCGGGATTCACGTTGTTGGGATAACGTGAATGGTTTTGTATACGCAAGTGAAGAAGACCAAAGGAAGGCGATAGTTGCCGGCATAAATGAAAACGTTTGCAGAAGTTTGCAGAAGTGTACATGTTTGCAGAAGTGTACTAGTAGTGAGAGCAGTATTTTTAACGCCGCTAACGAATTCAGCGATAAGCACTCAAANNNCTCGTCCCACTGATTGTTTCCAAGTTATCGAACATTATCATCACGCTCAGATGATAACCTTCGAGGATCAGTGAAAACGTCGTCCGCAGTGGATTCGAACTGACGACCCTTCGCTTGCTGGGTGAATGCTGTGGCCGTTATCGCTGGAATAATTTCCTGCTTCAGGCTCAGCAGTTGTAATTCGCACGTAATGCAGCGTACATCATGAGCGTCAACCTTCAGAAGAGAACTGTAGTCATTATCTGATCGTTAGCCAAGGTAAAGAAGTTGTAGCTAACATAATGAGCCAAAGTAACGCGTTTATTAAAAGGTGCTCAAAATCTGAGTCGCTGGCAGTGGTTTCATATGATTCCTTTTCAGCTCTCATTTTCCCCTTCAAGTTCGACACTGCACGCTCGCTGCCTCTGTAGATATTCATGTTGCACCTTTGACGAGCAATTAGTTGATATTACTGCCTTTATTTTCGTGGATATTGTTATTGCGCGAATGAATTCGTTTCGAGCAAACTTATCGGGACTCATACAGATAAAATGTTCAGCAACTGATTAAATACTCAATCGCGAGTGCTGGATGTCCTCAGAAACAATCAGTGAGACAAACGCATGCATGGTGTCTATATTTTATAGCAGAGGATACGTTGTCATGAATTATTTATTTGAGTGCTTTTCGCTGAATTCGTTAGCGGCGTTAAAAATACTGCTCTCACTACCAGTACACTTCTGCAAACACGTTTTCATTTATGCCGGCAACTATCGCCTTCCTTTGGTCTTCTTCACTTGCGTATACAAAATCATTCGCGTTATCCCAACAACAAGAATCGGGCCTTGAGGCAAGTTTAAGAGTCGAGATATATCCTCATAGCAAGGTCTCTCACTCCGCATGTTCAGCACCAAATCCTTCCTGCTCGAAGGTTTTACGCATTTGTATATGTACATACGAGGAAATGCATGAGATGGCTCCCTGCACAATACTTTCAATCGCAACAAGCAAGAATAGGAGAGATGAAGGTCGACTTATGTAATATATCACGAACGATTGCTCCCTAAACCAAATTTCTTCCGCAAAAGTTATCTTTCGAGAGAGGTACGATACTTCAAATTGTCACAGACACTGTAAGCCAAGTAGTCATATATGAGCAGAGAAACGAATTTTAACGAAGGATCTCCACGAACAGACCGGCGGGTTGGTGGCATAACATGAGAAAGCACATGTCGTGCTGTGGGAACTCTCCTCGCGCACTTCCTCATGTGCTTTCAAACTTATGTCGCTGCCCACACTTCTTTCCGAGTTTGGAAGACAGCGTATAAAAGCAGACGATAGTCACAACAAAGCCATTCTTCCTTTCCCTTCCAATCGAGGAAAAACTAACATTGAGGCAAATTTTGGGAGAGAAGGAAATGGTTGATATCGACGAAAATAAACAATATAAATGAAGAGCTGGCGATGGCGCCTAATAGCTTTATGCAGCATCATATGAAAACGATTACATTCTGTCACTTCCGTAATCGTCTAGATTCTTATTTTATTGCTGTTTTGAAATCGGCTTAGTAGCTGCCGTAAGCGTAGCACTGCTGCGCTCGAAGTATTTCTGCTGTTGCATTAGTGGCACTTTGATGCTGCTTTCATCACCAATAGATGATAAAAGAGTTTGCAGTTCTATCAACTCCAATTGCCCTGGAAGTGACTGCGTCATCATATTTAAATAAAAAAGCCAATCGCACTTCACAGAACGCCATTAAAACACCAACAGCATTCATGCGGGATATATCTTTCTTTTGCAACAACTAAATCCTCGCCATTTGCTCGATATTACTGGGCAAAGACTGAAAATGCGTAAGGATTTATCTCTGATCACATCACCCTACCACTGTTCCACTGCTTCTTTATCATATTGACTGGGATCACTGGATCTATCATTTATGATAGGTACATGCTAGTCAGTGCATCGGGCAAAGTACAAGCCAATTATCTATCCAAGATGGGATCCAGTGGCGCAAGTGATGAAAGCGTCCAGCGTTTAGACGTGCGAAAGAGGCCGCATTTTCATCGACTGAAAAAACGAAACTTTGAAAACAGTGTTCAGAATGTTTTTATAGCGACGGACACATCCGATCTGAGTGACTTATTGCAGAACGCAAAGAAATGTGAGTATACCGGATTGAGAAGGCACTGAATTCATTCCATACTTCTATCGCTTCCACACCACTCCGTACCAGAAATAAACATGGAAGGCTAAGAAGGTTACGCCTCTGTTCGAGCANTCAATCGCGTTATCCCAACAACAAGAATCGGGCCTTGAGGCAAGTTTAAGAGTCGAGATATATCCTCACAGCAAGGTCTCTCACTCCGCATGTTCAGCACCAAATCCTTCCTGCTCGAAGGTTTTACGCATTTGTATATGTACATACGAGGAAATGCATGAGATGGCTCCCTGCACAATACTTTCAATCGCAACAAGCAAGAATAGGAGAGATGAAGGTCGACTTATGTAATATATCACGAACGATTGCTCCCTAAACCAAATTTCTTCCGCAAAAGTTATCTTTCGAGAGAGGTACGATACTTCAAATTGTCACAGACACTGTAAGCCAAGTAGTCATATATGAGCAGAGAAACGAATTTTAACGAAGGATCTCCACGAACAGACCGGCGGGTTGGTGGCATAACATGAGAAAGCACATGTCGTGCTGTGGGAACTCTCCTCGCGCACTTCCTCATGTGCTTTCAAACTTATGTCGCTGCCCACACTTCTTTCCGAGTTTGGAAGACAGCGTATAAAAGCAGACGATAGTCACAACAAAGCCATTCTTCCTTTCCCTTCCAATCGAGGAAAAACTAACATTGAGGCAAATTTTGGGAGAGAAGGAAATGGTTGATATCGACGAAAATAAACAATATAAATGAAGAGCTGGCGATGGCGCCTAATAGCTTTATGCAGCATCATATGAAAACGATTACATTCTGTCACTTCCGTAATCGTCTAGATTCTTATTTTATTGCTGTTTTGAAATCGGCTTAGTAGCTGCCGTAAGCGTAGCACTGCTGCGCTCGAAGTATTTCTGCTGTTGCATTAGTGGCACTTTGATGCTGCTTTCATCACCAATAGATGATAAAAGAGTTTGCAGTTCTATCAACTCCAATTGCCCTGGAAGTGACTGCGTCATCATATTTAAATAAAAAAGCCAATCGCACTTCACAGAACGCCATTAAAACACCAACAGCATTCATGCGGGATATATCTTTCTTTTGCAACAACTAAATCCTCGCCATTTGCTCGATATTACTGGGCAAAGACTGAAAATGCGTAAGGATTTATCTCTGATCACATCACCCTACCACTGTTCCACTGCTTCTTTATCATATTGACTGGGATCACTGGATCTATCATTTATGATAGGTACATGCTAGTCAGTGCATCGGGCAAAGTACAAGCCAATTATCTATCCAAGATGGGATCCAGTGGCGCAAGTGATGAAAGCGTCCAGCGTTTAGACGTGCGAAAGAGGCCGCATTTTCATCGACTGAAAAAACGAAACTTTGAAAACAGTGTTCAGAATGTTTTTATAGCGACGGACACATCCGATCTGAGTGACTTATTGCAGAACGCAAAGAAATGTGAGTATACCGGATTGAGAAGGCACTGAATTCATTCCATACTTCTATCGCTTCCACACCACTCCGTACCAGAAATAAACATGGAAGGCTAAGAAGGTTACGCCTCTGTTCGAGCAACGCATAAATCAATTCAAATTAACATGCCGATTGCTAACAGCTCGCAATTCCAGGTGTTGAAAAAAATACGGCAACAGCTGTCACCTCAGAAGAAAAACATTTCAAGAAATTGGAAAGTGAGGTGATGAATTGATTGGCTAAAACACTACTACAAAAACACTCAACAGAGAAATATATGAGTGGTGTAGTGCCTCAATGAAACAATCTACTTTGGGCGATTCCATGCATCTAAGCGACCAGGCAACTTCATCTCGTTCTATGCATAGAACTTTGTTTTGCATTCATCGCTATCCGACTCGTCAGCATATGCTAAATATCCGTCTATTAGATGGCTAATAAAGCAACTACAAGAATTAAAGCAATCATGCAAACTAGCACATGATTGAAGCAAGTCTCAAGTGCAGGGAAAAGCATTCGCAACAAAAGTGGTGATGAAAGGATGCATACACGTGCGAACAGTGAACAAAATCCTATAAACTACGTACAGCCCAAGAATCAAAGAGTAGACACGAACAACGCCTGCAACATCACAACAGAAGAGCGCTAACTATATGTCACTTGATCACTTGATTG
>JAARMF010005047.1:0-12900 GCA_022844705.1 Toxascaris leonina
AAAAAACAGTCAATCAAAGCGACTTGCAACGTAGTGAATTAAATACTGATAAACAAGGGATCTTTACAGGAAGTTATGTAAAACATCCTTTTAGTGGTGAATTATTACCAGTTTATATTGGTGATTATGTATTGCCTACTTTTGGAACAGGAGCTGTTATGTGTGCTCCTAGTCATGATCAACGTGATTATGATTTTGCTAAAAAATATGATTTAGCATTTAAACAAATCCAAAATGGTGATACTAATAAAGCAATTGTTAGTGATGAAGAAGTGTTAATTAATTCGGACAGTTTAAATGGTTTAACACCTAGTGATGCTAATAAACAAGTAATTGGTATGTTAGAACAACATGGTTGTGGTCAAGAAGAAGTAACATTTAAATTACGTGATTGGATTTTCTCACGTCAACGTTATTGGGGAGAACCATTCCCGGTTTTATATGATGATGAAGGTAATATTCGTTTAGTTGATGAAGCAGATTTGCCAGTTAAATTGCCGCACTTAGACCAATTCTTGCCTGGAGAAGATGGACAAAGTCCATTAGTTAATGCCACAGATTGGTTAAATGCGGAAATTGATGGTAAACATTATACTCGCGAAACAAACACAATGCCGCAATGGGCAGGTAGTTGTTGGTACTATGTGCGTTATTTAGATCCGCATAATGATCAACAATTAGTTGATCCGGAAATTGCAAAAAAATGGTTACCAGTTGATTTATATATTGGTGGTGCTGAGCATGCTGTATTACACTTATTATATGCTCGTTTCTGGTTTAAATTCTTATATGACATTGGGGTAGTGCCAGTTGATGAACCATTTATGCGATTATTTAATCAAGGGATGATCCTTGGAGAAGATAATCAAAAAATGTCTAAATCAAAAGGTAATGTCGTTAATCCTGATGATATCGTCAAATCACATGGAGCTGATGCACTACGTTTATACGAAATGTTTATGGGACCACTTGATGCTAGTGTTGGGTGGACTGAAAAAGGATTAAATGGAGCGAAAAAATTCATTGACCGAGTTTGGCGTATGTTTGATAGCATTGAAGTAGTAGATAATCAAGAAGAGTTAGAAGTATTACTTAATCAAACAATTGATAAAGTTGAAAAAGATATTGAAAACCTTTCTTTTAATACAGCTATTAGTCAATTAATGATATTTGTCAATGAAGTTTACCAAAAACACCAAATGACAAGAAGTCAAATGGAGCGCTTTATTGTAATCATCTCACCATTTATTCCACATGTGGCAGAAGAATTAAACTTAGAAGTGTTGGGAAATAACTTTAGTGTTAATGAATTAACTTGGCCAGCAGTAGATGCTGCTAAATTAGTGGCAAATACTGTTGAAGTAATTGTCCAAGTTAATGGAAAAATCAAAGCTAAATTACAAATTGAACGTGATTTAGCTAAAGATAGTTTATATAATTTAGCTAAAGAAAATGTTAAAGAACACATTGAAGGGAAAGACATTGTTAAAGAAATTGTGGTTGTTAATAAATTAGTTAATTTTGTCGTTAAATAATGAAACCAAAAATTTTATTTATGGGAACTGACATTCACAGCGCAACAATCTTAGAATTTTTAATTAAAGAAAACTATCCGATTGTTGCCTGTGTAAGTCAACCAGACAAACCACAAGGTCGTAAAAAGATATTAACGCCAACTAAAGTTAAAAGCTTAGCTCAAGAACATAATATTGGTGTATATCAACCAGTATCAATTAAAACTGACTATCAACCATTATTAGATCTTGATTATGATATTTTACTAACAGTTGCTTATGGGCAAATCATTCCGCAAGCATTATTAGATCATGCGAAAGTATGTAATGTTAATGTTCATTATTCGCTATTACCACAATATCGAGGTTGTAGTCCGGTCCAAAGTGCGATCAAAGATGGATGTAGTGAGACAGGTGTTAGTATCATGGAGATGGTCAAAAAAATGGATGCCGGTCAAGTATATGTGCAAGCACATTGTCCAATTGATGAAGATGATACAACCACAACGTTATTTAATAAACTAAATAAATTAGCAATTGAGTTATTACCTGATGCGCTAGATAAAATTATCAATGATCCAAATAGTGGTGCTATCCAAAATGAAGACGCTGTTACTTTTACTAGTATGATTACAAAAGAAGATGAGCATATTACAGGTAATAGAGATGTAATCACTACTTATAATCAAATTCGTAGTTTATTAGATGAACCTAGTTGTTATTTTATGGTTGATAATGTACGTTATAAAATTTTAGCATGTCGTTATAATCAAGAATCAAGTGTTGTTAATGCAATTAGTAATATTACTAATGATAGTATTTGGTTAGGTTGTGTTGATGGTAATATTGTTGTAGAACAAATTCAACCAGCTGGGAAAAAACCAATGAGTGTTAAACAATTTTTAAATGGAGCAAAATTACAAGTCGGAGATCAATTAGAATAGAGGAATATGTATATCTTAGCTACTAATAACCACCATAAAGTTAATGAACTTAAAGCTATTTTAAATATTGATGATATATATAGTTTAGATGAAGTAGGTTTTAATCAAGAGATTGAAGAATATGGAACTACTTTTGAACAAAATAGTTTAATCAAAGCGCAAGTTATAGCTAATGCTTTTCCAGAAGCGACAATTATAAGTGATGATTCAGGTTTATGTGTAAAAACATTAAATATGCAACCAGGTGTTTATTCTAAGCGTTATGCCAATACTGGAAATGATAATGATAACAATCAATTGTTATTAAAAAACATGGAAGGTGTTAGTGAACGTGATGCTTGGTTTGTTTGTGTGTTATGTTTGATTCAACCTAATCAAGAACCAATCTTTTTTCGCGGCGAATTGGCAGGAACGATAGCTACTAGTTTAAATGGTGAAAGTGGGTTTGGTTATGATTCCTTATTTTTAATTGATAATCAAACAACAGTAGCTCAACTAAGTGAAGAAGAGAAAAATAATATCTCGCATCGTGCACAAGCGTTAAGCAAATTAAAAGATTATTTAGGAGTATAGTTGTGTATAGTGTAATTATTCCTGCAGCAGGTCGTGGTAGCCGCATGGGTCTAAGTTATAATAAGCTATTATATAGTTTGAATGATAATGAAACGATTATTCAACGAACAGTAAATAAGTTTTTAAGTTATGATGAGTTTAATGAAATTATTATTACAATTCATCCTGATGATCAAACAACATTTAGTGCGATGTTGAATCACCCCAAAATTAAATTAGTAAGTGGTGGTAAAGAACGTTGGGAAAGTGTTAAATGTGGAATTGAAGAGTGTAGTAATGATGTGATTTTTATTCATGATGGAGCTAGATGTAATATCAGTGATGAGTTGATTAAAAACTGCTTAGAAGCAGTTACCACTAATCATGATGGAGGTTATGTTTGTGCCACCAAAGTTATTGATTCGATTCGTGAAGTAAATGATGGGTGTGTGACAAAAGCAGTTGATCGAAGTCATTTGTATAATATGCAAACTCCACAGATTTTTAATAAAAAAGACTTATTAAAAGCTTATAGTATGGGTTATACTGATACAGATGAAGTTGGTTTAATGTTACAAATTGGTAAAACCCCCCAAATAATTGAAGGAGATTATCTTAATTTAAAAGTAACAACTAAAAGTGACTTGGAGTTATTATGAAAGAAATAAACAAATATCGAGTTATTAACGTGCCTAAATTATTAATTGATAATTATGAAGATTTAAAGATTTCAACTAATAATTTAGTTTCAATTATTAAAATATTAGGTCTTAACCAAGATGTGATTAGTGTAGCAAAACTTGCTAATAGTGATATTTTAAGTCGTGATGCTGTTGGTGAGCTTCTAAGTAGTGATATTTTAGATACTCATGATTTAAACGGTGAATTAGTGTTAGATATTAATTCGATTTATCAAAAGCTAGAAAAAATCAGTAATAAACCAATTAGCAATAAAGACTTAATCGAAACATATACTAAACGTATTGAAGCCCAATTAAAACGTCAATTAAATAAAAAAGAAATATTAATTATCGATGAATGGATTGATCTAGATATTAGTTTAGATACAATTGAAGAAGGAATTCGAATCAGTCAACAAAATAAAGTGGATAGTATTGAATACATCGATAAAGTAGTAAGACAAAATAATTTAAGAAAATAAGGATATTATGAGAATTAATGAATTACGTTTAAATGGATTTAAATCATTTGCCAACAAAACAAGTATCAAATTTGATGATAATTTCATTGGTATAGTAGGACCTAATGGTAGTGGGAAAAGTAATATTATTGATGCCATTCGTTGGGTATTTGGTGAACAAAGTTCTAAATCACTTCGTGGGAAAAGTAGTACAGATGTTATCTTTGGTGGTACACAAAATAGAAAACAAGCTAACTTTGCTGAAGTTACTTTAGTATTAGATAATACCGATCAACACGTTGATTTAGAATATAATGAAATTAGTGTTACTCGTCGTTTATACCGAAGCGGTGATAGTGAATATTTAATTAATAATGTTGAATGCCGTATGAAAGATATTGTTGATTTATTTATGGATTCAGGTATTGGTAAAAATAGTTTCTCAATTATTTCACAAGGAAAAATTGAAGAAATCATTGTCTCTAAACCAGAAGCTCGTCGTCAAGTAATTGAAGATATTTCAGGAGTATTAAAATATAAAAAACGTAAAGAAGCAGCTTTACGTAAATTAGAACGTACTAATGAAAACTTAAAGCAGGTAGATATTATTTTAAATGAAATGGATGGACGTTTAGGACCACTTGCTAAACAAAGTGAAAAAGCTAAAGAATATCAAACATTAAAAGAAAAACTAGAACAATATGAAGTATCTTATTTAGCTAATCGTATTTATGATATAAAAGATGATTATCAAGCTTACCAAAAAATCAATGATGATTTAAATCAAAAAATTATCACATTAAATAATGAAATTAGTATTAGTGATGCTTCTTTAATTGAAATTCAAGATCAAGATCGACGCATTAAAGAAAGTGTTAATGAATCTAACATTCAAATGAATCAAGTTCAAGAAAAAATTTATGGATTACAAAGTAATCTAAAAATGATTAATGAGCGACAAAAAATGTTAAATAATAGTGATGTTAACCAAACTATTAATACTTTAAAAACTACTATTATTAACAATCAAGAACAAGTCCAAAAAATTAATACAGATTTAACTACAAATCAACATGAATTAAACAATATAGAAAATGAATTGACACAAATTAATCAAAACTTAATTTCTACACGTAATGATAAATATGACATGCAAAGTCAATTAAATGATATCCAAGAAGCTAATAAACGTAATCAATATCCTTTTAGTATTAAACAATTGATTAATTCAAATAAGTTTAAAAACATGCATATTTTAAAAGAATTATTTGAAGTAGAAATAAAATATGCAGAAGCAATTAATGTATGTATTGGTGGTCGTTTAAATGATGTTATTATGAATAACATGGATGATGTTAAATTAGCCATTAAATATTTACGTGATAACCAATATGGACGTGCTACATTTGTTTCTCTTCCTGATGTAAGTGTAAGAACATTAGATCAAAACTTAGTTAATCAAGCTCAAAGTATGGATGGATTTGTCGGGATTGCTAGTGATTTAATCACGACAAATAATCAACATCAAGATCTATTTAAAAGTATTTTAAGTACTACCTTAGTATTTGCTGATATTGATAGTGCGCAAAAATGTTTTGAAAAAACAAATAAACGTTGTCGGATAGTCAGCTTACAAGGTGATGTATTTGCTAATAATGGAACAATTAGTGGGGGGAAATTTAAACAAGTAAACCCATTATTAATTAATCAACAGATCAAAGAATTAGAAACAAATATTGAAAAAGCTGAAAGCAAAATTGAAACATTTAATAAAGATTTAAAACAAAAAGAAGAGCAAGCTCATCAATTGCGTTTAAAAGTAAATTACTTAGAAGAACAAGTTCGTAGTTTAGAAGAACAAATCCAAGTTAGTAAATACGAACTTCAAGATTTAGATGTTGAAGTTGATGCTGAAACGTCAGGAATTGATGAAGAATTAGAAACATTACGAAATCAATACATGAAATTACATAATCAAAAAATTGAATACGAAACTCAATTAGATAATTGTAATGAAGAGCGTAGTGACATTATTAATAAAAATAAAAACGATAATGAAGAAATTAAAATCTTAACTAAAGATTTAAATGAAAACAATGTTAAATTATCACGACTTGAAGTAGAATTATCACAATTAATGGATACGTTAAGTGAAGAATATCAATTAAGTTATGAACGAGCTTATGAATTAAGTGATAAAAATATTAATATCGAAGCATATAAACAAGAAGTAGTTGATGCAAAACGTCGCATTAAATCATTAGGTGTAATTAATCCTGATGCAATTCAAGAATATGAAGAGATTAAAGAGCGTTATGACTTTATGAGCAGTCAAAAAGAAGACTTGTTGATAGCAATGGAAAAATTAACTAATATTATGGATAAATTAGATACTGTTGTAATTGAACAATTTGATGAAGCTTATAAAAAATTACGTACTGAGTTCAAATATATCTTCTCAGAATTATTTGGTGGAGGACAAGCAGATTTAGTCTTGACTGATCCTAGTGATTTATTAACAACAGGGGTTGAGATTGTGGCTCAACCACCTGGTAAAAAATTACAAACGATCTCACTATTAAGTGGTGGAGAAAAAGCATTAACAGCGATTTCATTATTGTTTGCAATTTTACGTATTAAGAAAGTACCATTTACTATTCTCGATGAGGTAGAAGCAGCCCTAGATGAAGTAAATGTTAAACGTTATGCTAATTATATTAAAGTATTTAGTGAACGTACCCAATTCTTAGTAATTACTCACCGTCAAGGAACAATGGAAGCTTGTGATAGCTTATATGGAATTACGATGGTAGAAAAAGGAATTAGTTCGGTATTTAAAACATCTCTATCAGAAGGTGTTGACTTAACTGATTAGGAGCCCTTATGTTTGACAAATTTAAAAATACAATCAAAGGTTTAAAAGATGAATTCTTATTTAATATGAAAGTTGTTAATAACAACTTTCTTCATTCATTTAATTCTTTGTTTGTAGATAAAGAATTCTTTGATGATGAATTCTTTGATGATTTAGAAGAAAAATTAATTGAATTAGATATTTTACCTAATGTGGCAATCTTGATTACCCAACAAATGGAAAATAAAATTTATAATCAACGTATTAATCAACAAACTTTCCAAGATGTATTCTTTGAAATTATTAATGATATTATTCAATTTAAAGAAGAAAGTTTAGTATTAAGTGATGATAAATTAAACATTCTATTAGTAATGGGAGTAAATGGGGTAGGTAAAACTACAACTATTTCTAAATTAACTAATATGTATAAAGATAAATATCATGTTTTATTAGCAGCAGCTGATACATTTAGAGCTGGAGCGATTGAACAACTAGCACGTTGGGCTAATACTTTAGGAGTAGAAATTGTTAAAACTCATCAAGGACATGCACCAAGTGCTGTTGTTTATAATGCCATTGATTATGTAAATCAACACCAAGATGTTGATTTACTAATTTGTGATACAGCAGGACGATTACATAATCAAACTGGATTAATGGAAGAGTTAAAAAAAATCGATCAAGTTATTGATAAAAATGTTAATCGCGAATACCAAAAGAAAAATATCTTAGTTTTAGATGGAACTAGTGGTAAAAACACATTAGAACAAGCATTTGAATTTGATAAATTAACCCACCTAGATGGTATTATTGTCACAAAAATTGATACTAACTTTAAGGTCGGATTAATTATTAATATCGCTTATGAATTAAAAATTCCAATCTACTTTATTACAAGTGGTGAAAATGTTGAAGCGATTGAAGAATTTAATTATCATGATTATTTAACAATGTTATTTAAAGGCGACTATAATGAATAAAATTGATAAAAATGAAGAATTAGATCAATATTATTTCGTTTATCATCCATTGTTAAAGGAAGATAAACGAAATATTTATGAATTATATTATTATGAAGATTATTCAATTAATGAAATTGCAGAAATATATAATGTTAGTAAAAATGCAATTTTTAATAATCTAAAAACAATTGAAAACCAATTATATCAATATGAAAAACAAATGCATTTAATTGCTAAGAAACAATATTTAAATGGAAAATTATGTGCATATAATATCGATATTGATCAATTAATGGAAGGTTATGATGAATAAGGGTTTATTTATAACATTTGAAGGTGGAGAAGGTTGTGGTAAAACAACATTAATCAAAAACCTTAATAATCATTATAGTGATAGCTATGACGTTTTACTAACTCGTGAACCAGGTGGTTGTGAAGTTAGTGAAAAGATAAGAGATGTGATTATTAATTATGATATGGATGCAAAAACAGAATGTTTATTATTTGCAGCTAGTCGTCATGAACACATCTTACAGACAATCAAACCAGCTTTAGCTAACAATAAAATGATTCTATGTGATCGTTTTGTTGATAGCAGTATTAGTTATCAAGGATATGGACGAGGTTTATGTGTTGAAGATGTGATTAATATTAATAATTGGATTTTAGAAGATATTAAGCCTGATATTATTTTTTATTTACAATTAGATCCAGAACTAGGAATCAAACGGATTCAAGAACAACGTAGTGATGAAAACAATCGCTTAGATCAAGAAGCGTTAAGTTTTCATCAAAAAGTTAAACAAGGTTTTGATGAGACATTGCTTAAAAAAGATAATGTCTATGTAATAGATGCCAGTAGAACACTAGAACAAATATTAGAAGAAGCTATTAAGGTCATTGATTCATATGTTAAACATGATTGAATTAAAAATTAGATTTCAAAAAGATATTAAAAAATTAAAAGATGAAGAAGTAATTGCGATTAAAAGTGCAAAAAAGAACCGAATGTTCTTTGTTTTAAAAGATGGTAGTCAAATCATCTTTGATGATTGTGGTTATGGAGAATATGTATATGTTGTAGATTTTATCGAAAAAGAATACATGCATACATTTAAAAAATTAGTTAAATTAGAATTCCCTAGATCCAATAAAGTGTGGTATAACATTATCACCAAAAAACAATATTATTCTTATAAAAGTTTTGATGAGATCTATGAAATTGATTGTGAGGAAAGCTAATGATAGCTTTTAATAAATTAAATCACCAATTAAAAAATGATTTAAAAAAACTAGATACAAAACATCAAATTGTAATTAAAACATTTAAAAAAGACCGGAGCATTACAATTTATCTTGAAGATAAACTGTTTGTAATAAATCAAGCTGGATATGAACATGAAACCTATCGTTTTTTAATTGAAGATTTAAAAGAATTTAATAAACAGCTAAAACAATCAATTAAAAAAGAATTTCCGCGATCATCACAAATTTGGTACCAATATAAATTAAAGGAGTAAAAGTGGGTGTTACAATCGGGATTAAAGCAAGTATTAACCATCCCCATTTAAATGAAACGATTCAGATGATCATTAATAACTTCGTTGATAATAATCATCTCTTAAAGTATGAATTAAAACAAGAAAAAATTACTAGCGATTATATTAACGATTATATTGAAAAAATCAATAATCCTGTTGTTGATAATTTAGTTATGGTTGGAATTATTTATCAATTTGATATTATCAGTTTAAAGAATCAAAATAAATTACTAAAAACAATAGAAGATAATAAAGATCAAGTCCAAATAATTATTTTTGAACATGAAGATAAAGTTCTAGATACAATTAAATCCCGATTAGTTATTTATCATCTAGAAGATGAGATCAAGACAGATGATGATTTTTTACAAATATTTAGTCCTAATTTATATTATTGGTTAGTTAATAATGAGGATGTTAGTTTAATTTATAAAAATATTTATAAATATTGTCAACAATTACGTTTTGAAGAAGCTTATATTATTTTTAGAACTAAAATTCAAAAAACCCAATTAGTTGATGTTGAAATCTTGCAGACAATAATTCTTAACGCATTATTTAATAATAAGCGTTTTGAATTATATAAAAATATTCAACAATATGAATCTAAAAATTCAATGAGTTTAGATTTAAGTTTATTGATTGATAGCATGTTTTGTGATTTATTACTAAACATGCGTTAGGAAGAAGATGATAAAAGATACATTACCAAACAATAAAATCATTTATCAATTACCAGAGCAAAACAACTATACTCAAGATAGTGTATTACTAGCTAATTTTATTAGTATTAATAAAAAGTGCAATGCTATCTTAGACCTTTGTTGTGGTAATGGACCAATTAGCTTAATGCTTAATGAAGAAACCATTCCGATTGTTGGCATTGATATTCAACCTGACAACATTGAGTTATTTAAACAAAGTTGTCAGGAAAATAAATTACATAATATCTATCCGATAGTTGGTGATATTAATCGAATTGATGAAATATTACCATCAAACAGTTGGGATTTAATTATTTGTAATCCCCCATATTTTAAGTATAATGAAGAAGTAAGAATTAGTAATAAACAATCAAGTAGTATAGCTCGTCATGAAATATTAATTGATTTTGAAACGATAGTTAGTAAAACTAAAACACTTTTATCAAACAAAGGTAAATTTATTTTTATCCATATCACAGAACGTTTAGATGAGATCATTAAAACATTATACAATTATAACTTTAGTATTGCTAAGATGCAATTTATTTATACTGATGATAAAGATGCTAAGCGTGTTATCATAGAAGCTGTTAAGCATGATAATGTTCATACTAAAGTTATGCCATCAATTTTTATAAAAAATTGATAGGTTGTAAAATGCCTAAAAATAGGCATTTTATTAATAAAAAAAATTACAATTAATGATTTTTTTGTTATAATACTAGTGTATTAATAGTAGGAGGAAAAATGAATAAAAAAGAATTAGTTGAAGTATTAGCAAAAGAATTAGATTTACCAAAATCTAAATGTGAAGAAATGATTAGTGTAACTTGTGACACAATCAAAAAACAAGTTAAAAAAGGAAAAGAAGTTAAATTACCAGGATTCGGAAGTTTTGCACCTAAAAAAAATGCAGCTCGTAACGGAATTAATCCTGCAACTAAAGAAAAAATTAAAATTAAAGCTTCAAAAAGTGTTAAATTTAAACCTTCAAAAGTATTCAAAGATTTATTAAACTAATAATACTAAGAAAAGATCCCAAAGGGATCTTTTTTAATTATTTCGTGTTTCTAAGTTAACTATCATTTTAAGGTGTATAATATATAAAAAAGCAAATAAGGAAAGATATGGGTAATGGAATAAAATTAATTGACTTAATAATTATAATTATATATTTAATGATCATTCTAACGATAGGTTTAGTTTTTTCGAAAAAGAAAATGGAAGGAATGGAATTTTTTAGGGGTGATGGTAAAATTCCTTGGTGGGCAACAGCTGTTTCTATTAGTGCTACAATGTTAAGTCCCTTAGCCTTTTTGAGCTTTGTCGGTAATGCTTATCAAGGTTCGTGGTTATTGTGGTTTGGTGAAATAGGAGGATTAATAGCTATTCCTTTAGTAATTAAATTCTTTTTACCAATTTATGCTCGTCTAGATATAGATACAGCTTATCAATATCTAGAAATTAGATTTGGTTCTAAGTTTTTAAGAATGATTTGTTCAATATTGTATATTATTTTTCAGTTAGGGAAAATGACCTTGTTTTTATACTTACCGTGTGTAATGTTAAGTGAATTAACTAACATTAACGTTGATTTCTTGATACTATCAATGGGAGTGATAGCCACTATTTATAGTTTTAGTGGAGGATTAAAAGCTATTATTTGGACTGATTTTATACAAGGGATAATCTTATTATTTGGAATTAGTATTACCTTGTTTTTTATTATCAAAGGAATCAATGGTGGATTTAGTGAAATATTAATTTCACTAAGTCAAGACCATAAGTTTATTGGTGTAGGTGACCATTGGTTTAATATAAATTTGTTACATACCAGTGTGTTTATGGTCATTGTTGGTTCGTGTTTTAATTCACTATCAACTTATATATCTTCTCAAGAAATTGTCCAACGTTTTACAACGACAAAAAACGAAAAACATTTACGAAAAATGATGTTAACTAATGGTTTGATTGAAATTAGTGTAGCTACAATATTATATTTAATTGGAACAGGAATCTTTGTTTATTATCAATATCATCCATTAATTGGAAGTGGAGAACATGATTTTGTATTTGGAAGTTATATTACCTATGTCTTACCTGCAGGGATTACTGGAATAATTATTGCTAGTATTTATGCATCAAGCCAGTCAACTATTGCTACAGGTTTAAATGCTATTTCCTCAAGTTGGACGCTAGATATTATTGATCCGTTAATAAAACGGGATTTAAGTCCTGAGGAAAAAACAATGTTTGCTCGAGCAATTAGTATTGCTGTCGGTGTTTTAGCATTACTAATTGCTAGTTTTTTAGCAAGACATAAACTTGATTCTACAGAAGAAACGTTTAATTCACTAATCGGATTAACATTAGGGATAATTAGTTCGATATTTATATTAGGAATTGTTAGTAAGCATGCGAATAAATATGGAGCATTAGCTGCTTTAATCTTTAATGCAGTATTAGTTCTAATTATTAAATATAATTTTGACTCGATTTCAATATGGACCTATACTTTAATTAGTATGATTTCTGGATTAGTAGTTGGAATAATCGTTAGTTATATATTTAGAAAGTATAATCATTATCAATACCCAAACAATACTACTATTTATAATACTGATTTTAATAAAACTCTAAATAAATAATCTAGAGTTTTTATATTTGGTATTGTGCAAAATTTTG
>JAARMF010005049.1:2499-12883 GCA_022844705.1 Toxascaris leonina
CCCCCCCCCCCCCCACCGTATATCATATGCTCGTCAAATTTTGCCCGAGAAACTTCAGTACTATCCGAGACGAAACAACTTGTTGGAAGATAGAAAAATATACACGATAAACAATATGTGTTATTGAAATCATAATCATCACCAATCCCTCAATTGCTCCAGGATTCGCTTGAGATCAGCGTATGCACAATCTACCCGTCTTGGTCGAGTGAAGGCATCTTCTAGAGGGTCCTGAATAGACAATTCATCCGAGCGGACAAATAAACGCTCCGGCAGGTGTATCGCTCCATCTCACATCGACGACTAGGACCACCCGTTGGCCGAAGACTATAGCTGACATCTATTGCCCATTCGATACCACAAAGAGGAGGCGAATGGATTCTATCGAGAGAGAAATCGTTGATGAAATAAGCGTTAAAAATTTATGTTTTTGAAAACGTCGAATAAGCAAGCAAATAAATCAATAAGAAAAATTTTCATCAATCCGATCGTTGAAACAATTAATTCTTCGAGCAAAATATTCCTATTGAAATGCCTTCAAAAAAAAAATTTGCTTATATTATACAATTTCAACTTTGAGATGATTGTTGTTGTAATTCGTGTTACTCATCAATATAGAGATAAATAATAGCGCATTCCAAGACGTTGAAATATATGCATTTATATAAAATCAGCTAGATTTTAATTTCACGTCGATCAAAAGGAGACGAAAAAAAGAAAAAGAAGTTTCTTTTATCGACAAAGAGTCCAGCTATCGAATCACTTAAAATCTATTGAGATGATTTTGCATATTCGTTGATTAACTATAAGCGATAAATTAATGATTAAATGAGTGCTATTAGTAAGGCGCATATCGTGGATTGCTTCTTTCGTAGAAATTAACTATTTGATGGTAAAATATCTTTAGTAAAGTACAATAGTTATTTTGACAAATGTTGAATGCAGAAGCAATAAACATCCGATGTTTCGGTGGAGATTATTAGCGTTGAGGATGAAAGAAGATGGTAGACTTACGATTAATAAGGACTGCTTACCATCAAAAAATTTGATTATAGTTGTTTAGAACATGTGACTGTATGAGGCAAATATCAACGAGAAGAGTCTCTTGTCGACTTCTCAACTTATTTTCATTCATTCATTCAAATTGCTTTATTTAACCATAAAGATAATTTCCGTGTAAATGGTTACATTTCATGTAAATTTTCATATAAATCTGATTGCCGAACTCGAATAAAATGAATACAATTTAAAAAAAAAATTCATGATTTATTCCCATGTAAATGTGTCATGATGAATTACACTATCATCTTTTCACCTATAATTAATCTATCAAATTTTGCAACTTGAGCTTTGATCGTTCTTTTAGATGTCCCTCAAGGAGGCAAATATGAAGAAAGTAGGTGAATCTAGAGACGATAGATGAAAGAAACAATAACAAAAGAAAAAAACGAAGCCAACATTAACTTCGTCCTCTCTCTCCCCCCTCACTCCCCTCCCCCCCACCTTCTCCTCCATACCTACCCTTGCCTCTCCAGTCATCTGGTATCAAACATCTCGAGACGTAGTATATTATGAAGGCAGAAAAAACTTGACCACGGTTTCAAAGGTGTACGGATATCTGCGCTAACAATATCGGACAATAAGCAGATTCTAGTTTAGTAACGCAAAAAAAGCCGAAGCTATGCAGAATGTTGTTTGTGAGGCAACACTTTTTGACGATTGATGCCCCTCTCTAACGACGACTAAGGCCACGCATTATTCCATCAAAAAAAGGATCTGACGTCAGACGCTCAGACAGACAAACAGAGAGACACACACATACATATATGGAAAAGTCGGCCATAGTTCAACAACTACAAATACGACATTGATACAATGCAAAATTTGCAAGCGCCTATCTCAACTACAATCGCTGATTGAAGCAAACACTACAACGTGGCAAACGTCGGAAGGTTGGCCAAATATGATAATGAATCATAAAAAGAATGCCAATAAATAGGTGATATCGCTCTTGGTTCACGTTAACGCAATGCCAGTACACGTGAAGGATGTTGGGACAATGCAGCATACAAGCGATATCGCTCGTTGTGCACGTATGAAGAATGCCATCTACGGGCGATATCGCTCGTTGTGCACGTATGAACAATGCCATCTACGGGCGATATCGCTCGTTGTGCACTTGGAAAGGTTTGCGTAAAAGGCGACTGAAGTTCAACAAGACGATAATAAGTGTTGACATTAAATTACTTCAGGATGTGAATGAGCAATATTTCGCCTCAACGGAAGTAATTTTCACGTGGAAGAATTGTTTGCCATTTTCAAACTATTGCAAATTTCTTTAGAGACGATTCACAATCGCTCGCTCATTCGCTCTTTCGCACAAACTGTCTGTCGCAGGGAGCGAATGATTGAAAAGAATTGGAACACATGCATGAATTCGTAGAGGAAAATTGAATGTGACAATCATATATAGTGAAAGTACTCAGCTATTAGGTGCATACCTCACCTGTCTGAAAATGGCTTAGCGTCTGCTTTGCTCCTGACATCCCATACTAAATGTCTGGTTCCCGAAATTTTCTTGTTCTTTTTCCCCCACCTTCCCTCCCCCCCCCCCTCCACACTCCACTGATATCAGCCTTGTTCCCGACATTCCATCCTAAACGATCGCCCACTCGTCTGATTTCCAGGAAAATTTTTGCTACAGATATTTTGCCAAAGTGCATAGTTTGTAGAAGATAATCGATATAGGTTTCTAAAGTCGTCCTTTAAGCGCTCCGCCGAATTCCTATCAAGCTTTTGCTACTTCTATAAATTTCCACTGCAATCTTCGCAGTTGTTTGACTTATGCTTTCACCACTAAATAAATAGAATAACAAAATATTCGAATGAAAACTCACCCCTCCATGGAAAAGTACTCCAGCAGCCTTTGAAAATGGTGGTGTGTGTGAAGGTCATTGAGGTCAACTGTAAGCCAGCTATGGCAAAATCTATTCCACTGAAGCGCTCAATGAAGAAATTAAATATGCCAAAGATATATGAAAGTATTTTGGCTTTCGGTATTCCCTGCGGCAAAAGATTGAAATGACTGCAATTGTGCTGCAAAGACAGACGCCACCTGACAATTTATGCTGCAAAACGGCGTTTATCCTCCATCTCCTCTTCAAACTTTCCCTCTTCCCTCCTCTCCGCTCCACCCTGACCTCTCCTCTCTTCTCTTCGCTCCACCCTGACCTCTCCTCTCTCCTCCCCGCTCCACCCTGACCTCTCCTCTCTCCTCTCTGCTCCACCCTGACCTCTGTTCTTTGATCCTGAGACGATTTATGTGCACATTTTTGGTGAAACTCTGTATATTTCATGCGAAGCGGTTATTGGTTCACCTTACCACTGAGAAGTGAAAACTTTCTCGATACTACTGTATAATTTATCACATAAGTGCGATCCATTCCCTCTCCTTATGCTCAGCAATACCTATATGAAGGTCAAGAAGGTCAGTATCTCACAGCACCATCCACACCTACGACGTGCGGAATGGCGCACTTTTCCGAAGAATTGGACCGTTTCACTATGGCTTGTCTCCAAACTGGCAATCCTTCTTTCCTTTTCCCGCTGAAGGGTGAGGCCTCATACCAAACGAGCTGAATTACGCACTTTAAGAGCACCTTTATCTTTGAAACACTTGGAACTACGTATAGCACCAGCTATTGCCCCAGCATGAAAGCATCTGCTTGAGCCCATCCTGTAATCTTCACCTTTGTAAGCCACGCACCGTTCAGTTGCCCGAATGAGCCCAGCATTATCAGCTTCTCCTCTAAGATACACGATACGCCTCAATCGGATCACCTTTCCCCTATAGCTGCACGACTTACTAATGGTGGATATAGCTGTTGAATAGCACAATTCTATGAAAGCAGCATCACACAAGAAAGGCGTCGTCACTCACAGAACCATCACACCTCCGTAGAAACAAAAATATCGACAACCGCTGCAGAAACGCCTGCCACGTTTCATTTGAAGCAGATCCACCTAGTCCGCTGATGTTCTCTATCATCAGCTAGGTTGTTCTAGCCGCGATCGGTTAGCGGCTTTACCGCTTGACCTTCCGTCACCGACGATGCAACCAAGTGCAACAATCATACAACACCCCCCCCCCCCCCTTTTAACTGTTAAATGGCCGTACACAAGCAGTTCCTTCACTTGATGCCTACAGCTGAATCCTCTAAGCGTACCACCACGATAGCCATAACATTTGAGATCGTGACCTCTTGCAACACAAAACCTAGAATAAAACCATCACGTCACCGATGCCCACCTCTAAATTTCATACTTCAGCACATTATGTGGACCCTGCGCGTATATATCCCACCCATTTGTGTTCCCTGTCTACTGCCTCATCTCCCATCCATATCTATAAAGAAATTTGTCCTCTCAGACTTTCAGACCTCTACTTCCCTTTCACCTAACAATTGAAGCCATTAGAAAGGAATCGCGTATGGTGGATAGAAAGCTTAAAGAAATGCGGAAATACATTCCACATCCAACCATCATAAGCGCTCTCCAATAGAAACTCCTTTCCCATGCTTGATATTATGCATACGAATACTTGAGCTACAGATCAATGTCGTTCGCACCTAAAGTGATGCAATCGGATCAACCGGTGCAGCTCCGTCACGTCTAGTCACCTCAATCATCGGAAATGAAAAGAACAAATCCAACTCCCACCACGAAATCACCTTCCTCTCCCCTCTTGAGGTCATTCCCTTATCCCTCCGCAAAAACTATCAATTCTTCTCCAACTCTACTGAAATTCACTCACCAAAATGCCTTGTTCGGCATCAACTCATCATCTCCTATTTAAAACTTTATGGCCCAACACGCGTATTTCCATGAAAAACTTAGCAACGAGAGAGTGAAAAAAAAATGCACAAGCGAACATCTATCTTCTCAACAGTAAAACACAACGCAATTAGTTAAACATCACGCCGAATCGAATGAAGTGTCACCACATGGCGAATAATCACTTCCAGGCAATGTGTAACTTATGAGATGATGATCGATTTCCGTGTTGTTAAAATTGTGCGACGATAGTTGGCGTGTGATGGCCCATTGGAAGCTGCGAGGGGCGTACAAGAAAGGATGTGGGGATCGAACGGGAGGAAACGATGAATCGGCGAACGATAGCTGATCGACTCTGAGCGGACTGTTCACGAGAAAGCGATACGCAATCAGCGAGTAGTCCTTTGGGTCGTTGAACGTCACACCAAACGATCAAGAGTTTATGGAACAATAGACTTCAAGATGAGCCATAAACGGGGAAAATTAAATTAAAACTCGACAATTACAACACCACTGAGGCGACGTGTAACAACGCTTCAACAGAGCCACGTGCAATAGACAAAACCTCGGCTTATGGGATTCCATATACACTTCAAAAAAAAAAAAAAAACATTGGAACGGGAGCATATCGTCGTATTCAGATCAAGACGCATAGAGAAAAACACACCTCACCACCACCTCTCTCTATCAGGTTTGCCATCAATCAATTAACAAAAATTCTACACAATATCCACCACCCACTGCTTGCTAATCCCAGATCTATGGTCCCATACATCGAAACGCTCTCCCAACCATCAATAAAAATCGTTCGACTAACGCATAGCCGAGATCAAGCATTGTGTTGACAATATCTGCTCAACTACATACGGCGAATAGTGAGGTGTGCATTCCGAAAAAGACCAGCAGCAAAAAAAACAGTACACCGGTAGAGATTAATTGCCGCCAGTCTCACCGGTCTGCTCTCCACCTTCTTGCTCATCGGCGGCCGCATCCGACGTCCATAGGGTGAGGTTGTCCCGCAGCAACTGCATGATCAAGGTGCTGTCCTTGTACGAATCCTCGTTCAAGGTGTCAAGCTCAGCGATCGCATCATCGAACGCCTATAAAAGCATTCCACTTTGCAATGTGCGCAAATCATTTCACATGAAGATAGACCCATTCAATTTCTCAGTCCACTACGACGACAATCGTATATAGATGTCCACCACCTCTCAAGATCTTCCCCCACTCGACGTGATACTCCCGAAGACCACGACTTTCATTCGCGCATCCCTAACCTCTGGGCATCTGCCTACCATCCAACCGAATTCCCGCTGGCCCAAACAATCCGAATAGGGAATAACTCCACTCCACCTCATCTATCGTCCCCTCCCTGAATGACATAAAAACTCTAGTATGACATTATTGCTTTTCATGCAAAAAATGCACAATGAAATAAACTTAAAGCTCGCAAGCTGTTAGAGAATAAGCACACACATACGAACTAATAATGAAAGATATGAATATCGATCGAAGTAGAGCACACAGTATCAGTATATCAGTAGTGATTGCACCTGCTTGGCGAGCTGGCACGCACGATCTGGGCTCGACGAAATCTCGTAGAAGAACACACTATAGTTTAGTGCGAGACCCAAGCGTACAGGATGGGTGGTCGCAAGCTGCGTTTTTGCAATCTCAAACGCCTCGGAATACGCGTTTTGCCCTTGCGTGGCGACCGCTGAAATAGCCAGCCTCTAACATCTTTTGAACGATCAAATACACACCTGCTTGGCGAGTTGGCATGCCTTGTCGGGAGCGTTGAGAATCTCGTAGTAGAACACCGAAAAATTCAGCGCCAACCCGAGCCGGATCGGGTGCGTTGGCTGCATCTTATCCTTCGCAATGTCGAATGCCTCTTGATACGACTGCTGCGACTTCTCCACTACCACTAAACATAACCAACCATATCAATGCGAGACAAAACCCTACATAACCCCATCCACCCAAACACTACTCCGCTCGGAAATCACCTATAAAACCCGACTGACATACTGATTAATCGAACTGTCACCACCCTTCATCGTAGCACCATCGAAACCCAATATCACTTAATACTTACAACTCATACAATAAACCTTGCTAGTCATTACAATAAGAGTTATCCTGCAAAATGCGCCTCGAATCATCCTTCCACTAATTTCACAACTGCGTCCCTTAAACATCATTCAAGGCAACACCATCACTTACTACAACAAAGACCTCACTCACTCACTATATCTAGAGGCAGCCACCACGACCGGTATGCATTTGGTGAATTCAATAAACAAATAGATAAATAAATAAAAACAACACATAACCCTTTACGACACGAGTTTCTCGGGTCATCTCTCGATGACAAAACAATACTCGGCCATCACTTCGAAAGGTACCTTACCATTTCGGTCATCGCCGCTTGCAACTTCGGCCAAATAGCGATAGTAGTCACCCTTCATCTTCAGATAGAAGACCTTCGACTCGGGATTGCCCGCTTTCGGGATCAGATACTTGTCCAGCAGGTTCTAAATGGCGCAAATGTCACAAGCTTTCGCATGAACATCGGTAACAATCACAGTCCAGCTGATATGTCACACATTATCGGTACAACAAGCTGAAATGAACCAACCCTTTAAAATCAAAACACTTCCACATCGCTTGCAACAACTACTAAAGTTCGCCCTATCCTCGATTTCACCCTACTATTGCCAACTCGAAGCACTTTTATTTACAATACTACAATTAGCCTCAGTGGCGACCGCCATTCCACATCGAAAAAAAAAATCCAAGCCGCTTAGACATCAAGCTGAAAAGAAAAAAACGTCCTGCTTTTCTACCTTCCCAAACAATGTGGTAAACAACTCTTGTGCAACTTACCAGGACATCCTGACAGATATCTCGGAGCTCCTTCTCGACCTTCTCACGATATTCTTTCGCCATTTGTTGCTTCTTCTCTGAACCCTCGGTCTTCTGTTCGATCGACGAGATCACACGCCACGATGAGCGACGGGCACCAACGACATTCTGCAAAGCACAACTCCTTCGTGCGCTTATTAAATAAACAACATAAAATCAATCGAATTTTGCCATTTTTCATTAGTCTAGGAAAGGTGGCAACAACAATAACAACCTCATCAACATCACAAATGAATGCAACCTGACGGGCAAATGTCCATCTATTGCGATATTACCCCATAACAACGTCACTATTGCATTCGTTTCTATCAGTTCAGAAGACATGGACAGGTTCAATTTTACACCTCGACAAATTGCGCTTTTTTTTTGCACATTCCCGATCAACGTATAACCATTGCCCCCCCCCCCCTCCCTTTCAAAAAAAAAAACCCTGGAGAACACCAACATTCGTCTGGTGGGTGCAACATATAGATGTTTATAAGCTTTAAAAAAAACAACGGAATATGCAAATCAGCTGAGTAGAAAAAAAAGTGGCTCTATATTCCCTACATACTATCAACATAATAGATAGGTACCGGCGATCCAAGGAAACTAGATAATACCTCACACGACAAAAAGGGTTGATAGAGATGTTTGCAAGCATCGAACAACTAGACAGGGACGGATTCAAACGTTCGCCGAACACTCAAACGACTCAACGAATACCAACCACCCTTAGAGGGCGGTGAAGTGACTTAAAAACGCACTGAAAGAAAGATGAATAAAATGGGACCCGCAGCGGTACGACGACGACAACAACAATACTAGCCTACCGAAATTGTCTATAACACTATACACTCACAAAAAAAAAATAAATAAATAAAAATGTCATGCGCTCTCAATCGTCATCACTTCGCACCTCAACATCCCAAAATCCCATCCTAAATCTTACTCGACAACAGCATCACAAAAATAATAGTCCAGCAAATAAACCAGATAGACTCTATTACTACAAATGTCTACTCTACTATCCTTATTCTTTGTTTACTACCGATTGCGTCACATGCGATCAGCCACTGATCGTGACCACAAAACTAGTTTCGCGTCGCTATCGAAGATTGAAACGATGAATCAGACAGCAGTATGAGGGATATGGAAATGATTAGAAAGCGAAAGCGCTTAAAATCCTCAATAAGTATAAAGCCTCATCGGCTGAACTAACCTTATAGGCCACCGAAAGTAGGTTACGTTCCTCATTCGATAGTTCCGCACCCAATTCGGTAACTTTTTTCATCGATTGTGCCATGTCATCATAGCGCTCCGCCTATAAAGAAATAAACAACACACTCTCATCGTTTTTTTTTTTTTTGCCATATAAAACAGGTTGACAAGCTTTTAGCATTATCAACGTTAACACTACCAACTCTATACCACCCACGGAACAACAATCATCTTTACTATTATGTCGACAAGAATGCATCAGTTACACACACACACAATGCCGTATATCATTTATTTTTTATTTCTCCTTATCGGCCAACACCACTCAACAATTCATAACGGAATGTCGACTTATTCACGAAAACAAATAACCATTCGTGTGGGGGGAAAAAAATGAAAAACATTAATTATGAAAAAATAGAGCAGCGATCAACGATTTCGCACTTCCACTAGAATCGTCGCATGCGAAAAACGTTTTTTTCGCAACACAATTTTGAATATTGCAACACCAACTATTGCAGCTAAATAGCGCACATTAAACGCTCTTCTTCTACAATTTTCGTGTGTAATAAATTCGTAAATCGAGATGTTTCAATGCGAAATGCCATCCGCGGATATTTGGCCTAAAATTTTCGCTCATATTTTCAGCTCTCATCAAATTTTCTTTTTTTTTTTTGCAAGTATTCAACACAATATTCATCTAGTGCAACTCTCAACGATACTAAAACTTTTATAATAAAAGACGCGAGAAAAAAAGAAGAAATAAAAAAAAACAAAAATACACAATAAGGATTGCCACTTGCAAAATGCCTCCATTTGAGATATACAACCCGCGAAACACACCTGTTCAGCCAACTTTGCACGTTGTACAAGCTCATCCTTATTGTTCGACATATCCGACATGGTTGACGAACTCGATTGTTCGGCGATACGGTGAGGAGAGTCACACAACTGGGAACGCCAGAACCTCGCAGACCCAACTTCACAATGAGCTTTCACTCGAATGCCTTCAACAGCAACGCGCAACGTCACTGAAAACTCGCCACACACTTAGGGACGATATAATTGTACGAATATGAAATAGTGCACTAATTTATGTGCAAATTTTAACGAAATTTTTGCGTTATTTTTAGCGAATTTTTGNAAATTTTAACGAAATTTTTGCGTTATTTTTAGCGAATTTTTGTGTTATATAACACAAATTGAGATTATCAACGTCAGCGTGCTAAATATTTTTGCACATCATCAAAATAATGACTCCTTTAAAATACAGCGATATTGGCGCCTTTAACGCGGATGACTCCGAGGGACCAACGCACTATTTGGCTCCGCCTCCCGGCAGATTTAACGCAAGGGACCGTCTTATTTTTGACGAGAAATAGTGCCGCATTACTGTGGGAAAATTTCCCCAGAAATTTTGCAC